>OVAU01000090.1:0-28847 GCA_900406315.1 Biscutella laevigata subsp. laevigata | reverse complement strand
GTGAGTACAACTCTAATATTAATATTAAAATAAAAAATATCTGCGTTGAACGCGGGTACAAATCTAGTAGGGATATTATAACATGTACATGTCTAAAACATTCTTAAACGTTTAAAATGTGATACCCTAAGTAATCACTTTACTTGATTATTCTCTGGATATTGCTTAAACCACGACGACTCGTGATAGAACGATCCTGAAATTTTAAAGAATATAAACAAAGAAAATTGGTTAATTTTTTACTTAATAGAAGAATATTTAGAAAAACGAATAGAAAATTAAACTAAAAATTTATTATTAAAAACTGAATGATTTATATGTTTTTTACGCTTGGCCATCTTAGATTAAAGCCCGATCCTGTTAAATAAAAATTAGACTGTTAATTGGATAGATAGTACTGACTTTCAAGAGCTAAAAATCAAAAAGACGAAACCACCTGGCTTTAATCCGTTGAAGTGACTTGGCATGGTTTGGTCAGTGAGTTACAGAGCCTAGTCAAGGCACGTTTGTGCTTTCGATTCGCGTGGCTGTTATAGAGACGGTGGGGCTCCGTTGGTGTTGTCAGTCTCGGAGGTTGGGTTCGTAGATCTGCTCGTAGGAGTTGTTTGGTCGTTTGACTCTGTTGTTCTGAGTCGGACGTAGCTAGGCTCGATCTTCCTGGTTGGTGTATGTTCCCTTAGCTTTGGTTGGCTATGTGCTTGGTGAGTGTGGCTCGTGTGGCAAGTCTCTTTTGTAAGTAGTACTTAGCGTCCCTCTCTTCTGTAAGGTTAGGCTCTACTCGCCATTTCGAGATGAGTCTTAGGTCGTTGTTGTTACTGCCAGCATGTTTGTTAAGCGTGTTATTTGAGTTGTTTGTCGTCTTCGTTTGTCTAGTTTTATGCACCTTTGTTTGGTTAGGATGTTTGATCTAGTGATTCCGTTCTTATATCTTTACAGGTTTTCAGAGATATTAGGTTTTGTTGTAAATGGTTGGCTTTCTTAGGTTGAGGATGTTTCTAGCTGGGTGTGAATTTGTCTTTTTGCCTTCGTTTATGCAATGTAGTGGACTCTTCCATCGTGGATATTTGTATGCCGTCTTCGGGTAGTAGATACTATGGTCGTCGGAGTTCTATTATGTCTTGGAAAATAGGTTGCTAAAAGGTTCGTCTTCCGAATTTCTGGGACTAGGTGTTTCGATTCGTTGCTTTTGGCTCTTTGTGATCAATGTAAGTCGAATAAGTATCTCAGATTTAGTCGTTTGAAATCCCTCAATAAGCGGCATCATGGTTATCCGTTTAGCTTCCAATCCCATTGTTTTGAGCATCCTTTTCCTAGGTAGTCCCTAGGTCCTTCGTGCTGCTTTGGCTTTGTTTGGTTTTTGTTAGATTTCTTGTATCTCTTGTTGCCTGTTTTTGGTTTGTTTGGGTGTGCATCTTTGCTCACAATGCATATTTGATTTCTTTAATAGATTATATAGCCGTATTACTTTGCGAAGATGTCTTTGTATCGCTTTATATTATTTTTTAAAAATTGTAAAAACTAAAATTTTTGTCTTATATAATTCCAATGAAAAAAAACCGATCATTCTCGTGATTTATAAAATATTAAAATCTTCATAAAACTTACAAGAGCAATATAACAATCATAGACCCATAGAGATACTTTAAACTACTTCACAAATGGCCACCGACAAAAAAGAAAGAAAGTAAAAACGCAAGTCAACGTTAAGGAGCTATTTTTATAGAGAAAATGCCTAGAATAGCATACATCTTTACAAAATGACTAGAGTGTTTTTTAAACCTAGTAAATTACAATAAACACCCTTACTTATATTTAATTAACAAATCCACGTCAGTAATGGCTGAGTTATGTTACATAGGCGATTGAGTTAGTTGTAAATAACAATTCCACGTCACTAAAGCATATGCCACGTGGCTGTGTATTGTGTCTGGGTTATATATCAAAATGTGAGTGAGTTAGCTTCTTTAGCGGCTGAGTTATATATTAACTATATGGGTGAGTTTAATTTATTTTTTTAATTCACTAAACCATTTTTGAAATCGTATACTTAAGAAGAAACCTACACGCCAGTAATTATTTCTCAGTAAAAAATTTGACTGACCCTCAAAATCGTCATCTTCTCTGAAATCTCCTAAACACTGTAGTAATCGTCATTTTTCCGAAATCGTCATCTTCTCTGAAATCTCTTAAACACTATAGTAAGTCATTTCTCTCTGAAATCGTCATCTTCTCCGAAATCGCATTCACCCTCGTCATCTTCTTCGTCTTATTCTCCTGTAAGTAGCGACTGTGTTAGATTTATGTTAAGACTGTGTTTGATTTTTGTTGCGACTGAGTTTGATTCTCTTGCGGCTGAGTTTGATTTATGTTTTGGCTGAGCATGATTTATATCGGGGTTGGTTATTTCTTATGTAATGGCTGCATTAGTTTCTACAACGGCTGGGTAATATATAATATTTTGTTGCTGGTTTTGATTTAGGGTTTCAGGCTGAGTTAGTTCTGTAGCGGCTGGGTTATTTATTATATTGTGGCGGAGTTTGATTTAGGGTTTAGGGATGGGTTATAAATTGTGTTATGGCTAAGTTATTTTTCCAATTGAGGCTGGATTAGTTGTATATCGGCCGATTTATATTTGTCTTCTTATGATCAGATGGAAGTGTTTGCGGTCTTTGAATATCAAGAACGAGATTACCCTCCAATACTTTACGATGAAGGGGCTTCTAATCTCGAAAACAAACGGGTTAATCACTATTGCCGCATTGGAGACTTACCTAATGTTAGAGAGACAGTATGTAGTGACGTGTGGGAACAATCGAAGCAGTCTCCTCTTAGAATCATTGCTAAGCTTGGTGATAGCAATGTCGTTTGGTCTGGTAGGACTGTACATTACCTACTCTTTAATCAGCTTCGTGTACACAAGCGGGAGATTCGGAGTATCGTTCATGATCAACCCATCAGGTTTGGATTAAACGAATTCCATGATATAACTAGGTTAAAAACAGACCCACTGCCAAGGGGAAGCTTTGAACCCGAGCAATACAAAGATTTCTTGACTGAGTTTAAGGTGGAACTTGGGCAGGGACCCACATACGAGGAACCGAGGCTCGCATTAAAGGACTGTCGTTCATGGAGTAATGAAAAGCGGAAATGGTTGGGCCTTTTACTTCTGCAAGCCATCGGTCTTAATGTTGTGCATTAAATTTTTCGAATACCCTTTGAAAGTGCAAAAAGAGTATTCGACGATGAAGCTATGAAGACATACCCATGGGGTCGTTCTGCTTTCGAAGATTCTTGTTCAATCTATCAAGTCGGTGTGTCCTAAAGGTAAATCATACAACGTCAACGACTGTATCTACGTGTTACTGGCTTAGGTGTATGAATTTGTCATTTGCTTCAGAGAGCGTTTTGGGGGAGTGAAAAACGACGATGAGTTTTCGCTTCTTCGATGGGGTGGAAACCGTACACGTACAATATTTCAGACTATCATCTTCGAGGAGCTCAGACTTCATGGTAACAAGGTAATGTTTCAGACTGAGTTATCTAGTTTTGATTGTCTTGTTAGGTGAGACATACTTGTATTCCTGGAGTTGGAGTTGCGGGTGAGACTGAGCTGCCAGCAAAGAAGCAGAAGAGAGGTGAGAATTAGAAGGAAGTTGTTTATGTGGAGGGCAAGAAGGAGAATACGCAGAGAAACTTACTCGCGACGGAGGAGCAAAGTACAACGAAGGCTATGGATGACATATTTGCGACATTGGAAAAGTTGAACACAAGATTAGACAGCCATGATTGTTTATTTGCTGATATGCAGCAGTAAATGGTTGGTAGATTTGCTGATATGGACCGGAAGTGGGATGCTAGATTTGCTGAAATAGAGCAGAATATTGGTTGAATAGTCGTACAAGCAATCGATTTGCGTCAAGGTGAAACTGCCAGAAACCTCTCAAGAATCCATGGTCCCTTATCTTTACATTCCCCTCGCCGACCCAAATCCCACTGGAAAAGTCTGTTAATAGTCCAAACGCAGCTATGACCCATGTTAAAGAGAAGCTTGGTAAGCCAAACCTAGATGGGTTAATCTCGATGATCCAGAAGATGGAGTTGATTCCGTTGATATTTCTCCTGCTAAGAAAGCACCCGCCAAGAAAAAAAAAGAACAAATGCGGGACAAAATAAGAAGACTGTAGAGGCTGCGTTGAAGAAAGCGGCTGAGTTAGAGAAAAAGTACGAGGCTCATAAGAAAGAGGTGTCCGAGTTAAAGAAAAATAAGCCACTCCTAAGAAACCAGCCGACGCTCCAAAGCAAAAATCAGCCGCTGTATTGAGGAGAGAGGTGGCTGCTTAAAGAGAAAAGAAGCGAAGGAGTTAAATGAAAAAAAAAGCGAAGGAGTTAAGGGGAAAAAGCGGCTGAGCTATTGCTGAACGAGACCCCTCCTGCTTTAAATCTACCAAGAATCAAAATCTCTAATCCAAGAAAGGGGACGAAGAAGGAGAAGGAGCAGGACAGTACGATTGTGGATGTGACCGTCAAAACTCTGGCGGCACTGAACGAACTGTTGTCGGAGTCCGATGAGGATGAGGAGGACAAATTGAGGTTTTGAATAATAAAAGCTTATCGAGAGGGCCGTGGCTTTCTAGACTCAATTTTTCCGTATATTGGGCTAAATCGGAGGTCGTGCTTGAGGAAGGATATTGTACCTTCATCAGCGATATATGATCCTTACGCACCTGCTCAGGAGGATAAACTCGCTATATTTGGGGCCCACATGGAGGAATACAAGTATGTACCTTGATATCATCTGTATATAACTTAGCCATATTAAAAATATAAGCCAACCGTAATAAAAACACAGGTCAATCGGAGTTAAGAACACAAAATCATTTTTCTCAAAATATTAACACATTGACATTATACCCGGAATAATATCAACAATATATAACAAATATAAAAATATTAACACATCAACCCTATACCTCCCTAACTAATATAAGACCTTACAAGTTTAAATGTCTTATCACATAACTATAATGTCCTACTAGGCAGCTATGATGTCATAGCAAGGGGGAAATGATGTCTTTTTACATTACCGATGTAAGAGAACATGTCGACAATAAAATCAAGTAAACAAGGAACGCGGTATTTTCGAATTTCATATCTAACTGCTGAGATATCTAATTTTTCCATTCGTCGTATATGACTCCCATTTCCTTCCGTCTTCGTTCACCAAGACTATCACAAGCCTTTCTTTGTTTAAACCGTTTCGTTTTGTAAATTCTTTGAAAAGTCGTAGCCGTAATCAAGCATCATTCAGCCGCCATTAAAACATTAGTTCTGCTATAATTAACTACTAGTTAGCCAAACACAGACAAATTCTATTCCATAAATCAGACATCATTAATGACTCAGCCACAATGGAGAAGGTACTCAGCCGTAAATAACCCATACCTCAAGCAAAAAAATCCGTAAATCAGGTATAATAGAGAAATTTTCGTAAAATTGAGTAAACATGGAATGCGGTATTTTCGAATTTCATATCTAAGGGCTGAGTTATATAGTTTTTATTTTTGTCGTAGCCGAGGTTTGAGACACAATTATACCAGAATTTGTCGTATATAAAAGTTGCTAACTCATAGTAAATCAGCCGTGAAGCAACACACCAGTATTTATTTGATGATGAGATAGTTTTAATTCCAAGGCTGAGTTTTCACCCAAAATCGTTTTCATACTAATTCACACAAAATCGTTTTTCTCCCAGAACAATCAATCCAACATATAAGATTATGATCCAGACTTTAATTTTTCTCTTTTTGTTTTTCCTCTCTGTTTTCTCTCTCTTCCTCTTCGTCTTAAAGGGACATGCGTTTCTTCACGGTAAGCACAACAAAATATTAATTCTGGAGCGTTTCTTCCCTAGACACTTTCTCTTGTCTTTTCTCTAGCCTTCTCGCCCTACTTTCATATGGGCTCTCTCAAGGAGTCTGATGATGACATCTCCGACATATTGCTCGAGGACCATCCTCTTGTCATTGTATATATATTGATCAACGGTTGCTTGTCGTTGTATCCTTACTATAGTGATGCAATTCAGAGTGCAGTAATCGTCGGCCCGTGGATTGGTTGGCGTGGCGATTCTGTCAGGGATCACAAACCGCGACCAATCCATGGGTTCCTCCTCTTCGAGAGTTCGACATGCGTGAGTTCTGGAAAAATGCCCATATTACAGGTATTTCTCGCCAAACTATCAGCCATAATCATCTCTTTTTTTATGTCAGCGTGTTTTTGGCGTTTGTGCCTTTTGTAGATCGTTCGATCGGTCTTCGAGCCTTTGTAATCTGTGGACTTGTCTTAATGAAATATCATTTCTATCTCTTTGTTTCAATACCGAACTAACCTTAATTCCATGAGATAACAAAAGGAATTGTTGGACGAGTAACTCGGCCATAATCAAACACAATTATTCCATAAGTAAACATAACTCAGCCATAATTAAACATAACTCAACCATAATTAAACCTCAAGTCAGCAGTTTACAGAAAAATTTATTCCATAAATCATAAGTCTGTCCTATAAGACAAATTCCATTCAATAAATCAGTCGTAGATAGTAACTCAGGAAAAATTAAACAATAAGTCCGCCCTGTAATACAACAAGATGTCAGACGTTAAAAAACATATTATTGTCCAAAATCCGTAAATCAAACATAATATAGAAATTTCAATTTCGTAAATCAGCCGTCTAGAGTTAACTTAGACATAATTAATCATAAGTGAGCCGTTTAAGAAGAAATCAGCCGTGGAAGACAAAAATGTAATCCGTACATCAGTCTTCATAACAATCGCCCCCCTCCCCCCAAAAAAAACATTTTCCCACCAGAGGGATTTCTCCCATAAACATCTTGGATCATAATCTTACATTTTTCTCAAAATATTAACACATTGACATTATACCCCGAATAATATACTAAAATATTAAAATATTAACACATTAACCCTATAAATAATAGAATATTACAAGTTGAGATGTCTTATCAGGCAGCTATGATGTCCAACTAGACATCTATGATGTCATAGCACGAGGGAAATGATGTCTTTTTACGTTACCTGTTTAAGAGAATGAGTCGACACTAAAATCGAGCAAATATGGAACGCGGTATTTTCGAATTTCATATATAACGGCTGAGTTATATAGTTTTTATTTTCGTCGTAGCTGAGGTTTGAGACATAATTAAACCAGAATCAACCGTATATAAGAGTTGTCAGCCCGTATATCAGCCGTTTAGCAACACACCGGTATTTACTTGATCGTTGAGAAAGTTTTTATTCCAAGGCTGAGTTTTCACCCAAAATCGTTTTCATACTTAAATGGTTTTCACACAAAATCGTTATTCTCCCAGAACAATCAATCCAACAGATAAGATTATTGCAGTCTTTAATTTTTTTGTTTTTGTTCCTCTTTGTTTTTTCTCTCTTCCTCTTCGTCTTAAAGGGACATGCATTTCTTCACGGTAAGCGCAACAAAATATTAATTCTTGAGCGTTTCTTTCCTAGACTCTTTCTCTTGTGTTTTCTCTGGCCTTCTCGCCCTACTTTCAGAACGGCTCTCTTATGGAGACTGATGATGACATCTCCGACAAACTGATCGAGGACCATAGTCTTGTCATTGTATCTTTACTGATGGACGGTTGCTTGTCGTTGTATCCATACTGATTGTGATGCAATTAAGAGCGCAGTGACCGTCGACCTGTGGATTGGTTGGCGTGGAGATTCTGTCAGTGTTCACAAACTGCGACCAATCCATGGGTTCCTCCTCCTGGGGAGTTTGGCTGGCTTGAGTTCAGCAACAATACCCATCGTACATGTATTTCTCGCCGAACTCCTCAGCCGGAGAAACTCCTGGAGAACATTCCAAAACCCTCTCTTTTTTACGTTCGCATGTTTTGGGCATTTTCCCTTTTGTAGATTGTTCGATCGGCCTCCAAGCCTTCGTAATCTGTCGACTTTTCTTAATGAAATATCATTTATATCTCGGCCATAATCAAACACAATTCGGTCGTAATTAAGCATAACTCAGCCGTCATTAAACATAACTCTACTATAATACAACCAGAAGTCAGTGGTTAACAAACAATTTTATTCCATAAATTAACCATCAGTAGTAACTCCGGGAAAGAAAATATTTTATCCATATTCCATAAAT
Source organism: Biscutella laevigata subsp. laevigata (assembly GCA_900406315.1). Classification (NCBI taxonomy): domain Eukaryota; kingdom Viridiplantae; phylum Streptophyta; class Magnoliopsida; order Brassicales; family Brassicaceae; genus Biscutella; species Biscutella laevigata. Next base: position 20,654 of record OVAU01000090.1, on the reverse strand, counting down.
TAAACAAAATCCAGCCGTTAAATAAACATTATTCCCCCGTAGATCGTTCGGTCGGCCTTCGAGCCTTTGTAATCTATCGAGCTCTTGTCTTAATGATATATCAATTTCTATTTCTTTGTTTCAATGCACAAGAAACCTGAATTCTATCGACGTAATATAACCAGAAGTCACCCTTGAAATCAGCCTTAATACAAATAGAAATCGGCCTTTAAAGAAAATATGATTGTCCAAAACCATCTGTATTAGAGAAATTTCAAATCCTTAAATCAGCCGTCTAGAGGTAACTTAGACAAAATTTTAATCATAACTCAGCCGTATAAGACAAAATTATACTCTGTAATTCAACCTTTAATACACAATATAAATATGTAAATCAACCATATTTAATTATTAAATCAAACACATTAAGCCCGAACTCATTTGTACCAGACTAAACATAAACACTAAATAATAAACATTAACACTACGTTTTCCACGAAAAGTGTTAGAGTATATTTCCCCAAAAATTGTTATCCNCAAAACCCCCCCCCCCCCCCCCCAAATTATTAGTCGGATTAATACATTAAAATATTATGTACGCATCTAGGATGTCTTATGTTGTCTTAGTACACATCTATTATGTCGTTTTCGAGGCCAATGCTGACTTATTATGTTACCGAGGTAAAGTAAATCATATACAATGTACTATAAATAACTCATTAACACGCTGACACACAAAAGGTCGGCAAACGTAACTGAGATATAACTACAACATTTAATCATATTGTAGTTATCAACTTTTTTGTTCACGTGGTTCCATCAGTTAAGCAAAAAAATGACGAATCCTACTGATGTTATCAACGTTAAGCAAGAGGCTTCACCAACAAATGTCAACAGTTAAGGGAGTAGTGGTGGAACAGTGGTGGGGAAGAATTGGTTCGGCGAGTGGCACCGGGTGAGCATCAGTGATGGTGGAAGATTCTGTCCGACGAGTAAAACTGGGTGAAGCATCTGTGTTGGGCGAACTGGCCGTCCGGCGAATGGCATCGGGTATACGAATGCCGCCTAATCCTGGACCGATGATACCGAACATGTTAATCAGACCGCAAACGCCTGAGGGACCTCTATATAGGCGGAGCACAATGGTGGTTCCTTCTGGACGACACTCCACACCGGAGGACTGTCGGCTCATCAGAATAAAGATCAAAGAGCTTGATGACATTCTCAAGGAGATTGACGATATTTAGATTATGCCTTATATAATGTGTTCTGTTATCAAGTTCTTGATTTCCGAATTGTCTTGTCTCAATGAAATACCTTTTCCATTTCCTTGTTTGAACACCTAAAAAACTCGGCAAGAATCAAATAGAATTCAACCGTTATTTAAACATGTCTCAACCGTTATTAACTACAAATCAACCGTACACAAACAAATTATATTCCATAAATCTGCTAGAAACAACAACTCAGCCAAAATTTAGAAGTAAATCAGCTGGCTCGAGTTAATTTACCCACAATTAGAGTCTGACTCACGAAAGGTCGCCAAACGGGACGGAGTATAACTACATCATCACGAAAGGTCGTCACGAGAGGTTGCAGTTATCAATGTTGAAGAAGGGTATATATAAGGGTTTTATGTTCACTTCCACCAGTTAATCAAAAATGTTGAATACTCCCGAAGTTAGCAACGTCAACGAAGACGCTGCATCAATAGATGTCGAGAGTCAAGGGAGTGCTATAGGAACAGGGGTGGGAAGAATCGGTCCGACACCCTTTTTCTGGCGAATATGTCCCCGAGGCTATTGCAATTTCATTGAGACGGTAGAGGGAGTAGCTCGCAGGAAGATAGACGCACGCTCGACCCGGAGGATGAACCCATACGAAAACATCCTCGATACTAAAAGGAAGAAGTGGAAGTGGCCGTGTACGAATGAGTAGAGACGAGGGACACACGAAAACACATACCTTTGACGCATGCAACCGGGTCGTCATCATCACAACCAGTCGGCCGATACCAACCTCTCACGATCGAGGAAGTGCCAAGGATCAATGAGGAGGATTTACATGCATTTAAATGTGAGGTGAGGGATATACACCACGAACCAATGTTCGAAGAAGCTTTGAAGCGACACAACCTACGAGAACACTTCCTAAGATCGACCGAGACAAGAGAGGAGATTAAAACCCTGTATGAGGGAGCGATGAGAACACCCTATCATCGGCTAAAGGAACTCCCACAACCCGACCCATGGTGATTCTTTGTAGAAGTAAGCATAAACAGGTGGAGGATAAAGGATGCCCTATGTGACACAAGGTCTTGCCTGAACGTGATGATAAAGGAAACATGCTAGAAGCTAGGTCTTGAGATGACCGACCCTAAGTTTATGAAGGTGACCCTGGCAGACGCCTCTTCAAAGAAATCATGCGGTTTTGTCCCCAACGTACCAATCATCATCTACAACTGCCTCCTACCAACCGACTTCTACGTCATGGACGCACCAAGAGGCGTTCATCAGCCCATAATTCTTGGTTGAACGTTCCTCAGCTCGGCCGGAGCAGATATGGATTTCAAGAATGTGTACTTGACGTTGCGGAATGTCGAGGAAGGCGTCATCTACACGCCAATCAAGGCGACATACGAGTGGTACCGGATTAACATGATCGAGGAAGGAGAGATGAATGACTACGAAATCCATAAATCAGCCGTACAAAGTAACTCAACCTAAATTGAGATATAAATCACTGTTATATAACCAGAAGCCAAACGTTATAGAAAATATTATTATCCATAGTTCATTCTGTAAATAAGCCGTCTAAATTTAACTTATCCAGCCATTAAAACATAAGTTAGCCGTTAAAAACCAATAAACTCCTCCGTAAATCAGCGGAAATTAAGTATTAAGTCAGCCACATTAATCCAGAACTCATCCGTTAAAGCAGAATTCTAATCCGTAAATCAACCTAAATTAAATCATAAATGAGCCACATTGACCAGAATTCAGTCGGACAACAATAAAACTAAATAATATTAACACATTAACACTATACCATAAATAATATAAATAAAATATTAAAATATTAGCTTAGCACATTAACCATATACCTCCCTAAATAATGTATAATATTACAAGTTGCGATGTTTTATCACGCAACTATGATGTCCTTATTAGGCAGTTATGATGTCAAAGCACGAGGGAAATGATGTCTTTTTACGTTACCGATGTAAGAGAACGGGTCGACACTAAAATCGAGTAAAAATGTAACGCGGTATTTTCGAATATTTTTTTAACGGATGAGTTATCTTTTTTTTATTTTCGTCTTAGCTAAGGACCGTTCGCTCATTGTCTTGTATCGTTGATTATAGTCAATCCAACGAATAAGATTATTATAGTATTTAATTCTTTTTTATCTTCCTCTTTGTCTTCTCTCTTCCTCTTTAAAGGGAGATGCGTTTCGTACGAATTAGTTCCAGAACTTTTTCTTCCCTAGACTCTTTCTATTGACTTTTCTCTGGCCTTCTCACCCAAACTTTCAGAAGGGCTTTCTCATGGAGTCTGATAATGACATCTCTGCCATTCTGCTCCTGGTAGGCTTTCTCAAGCCTGCCGTCTTGTCATTGTAGCCATATTGAGTGACAATCACTTGACATTGTATCCATACTGACGTAGATGCAATATAGATAGTGACCGTTAGGCCGGGGATTGGTCGTCGAGGAGGCAGCTCTAAAATATATTGCTTATGGAGAATTGCCAACTCATGAAAAAGAATGTATCTTCTCTTCAAGCTTCACATCTTCATGACATGTCGGGTTCTTTGTGATGTTTCAAGTCGAGCATACACATGCCTTCTCCTTACTTAATATTCCCATGTTTTGGCGTTTGTGCCTTTTGTAGAACGTTCGATAGGCCTTCAAGCCTTTGTAATCCGTCGACTTTTCTTAATGAAATATCATTTCTATCTTTGTTTCAATACACAAGTAACACAGCCATAATCAAACAGAATTATGCATAAGCAAACAGAACTCAGCCATAAGCAAACATAACTCAGACATAATCAAACAGCACTCGGTCTCACTTCCTCAAACCGGTTTCAACCCTTTAGGGGTTTTCTTCAGTTTGGTAAGCCATTATTTTTCTTTCTTTTTTTTTCTTGTTCTTTTTCTTTTCTTTTGTTTTTCACTTTTTTTTTTCTTTTTTCTTTTCTTTTCTTGATGGTTGGCCGGTCCCACAATTCTTCTTGAATTTAATCAATCCAACGGATAACATTGTTCCACTCTAGAAAACGTGAAACGATGTGGTAGTCTATGAATCCGTAGATCAATAAATCAGCCGTATTTAATAATTAAATATGCCAAAATTAAACTGTAACTCAGCCGTATTTAATAATTAAATCTGCCAAAATTAAATATGTGATGAAATCCTAAAGAATATAATATTAAAATATTAACATATTCTCTCAACACTATATACCGTAAATAATGTTATATTCCGTAAAGCATATGTGATTAATATATCGCTATGTTATGAAGTTTTTAATTAGGAGTTTTGAGAGTAAGGCGAAGTTATGGCTTGAAGGATGAGATATAACTAATATAAAGTAAACCATATGTATATGTGCTGTAAATAACTCAATTAAGTGTCAGACTCACGGAAGGTCGCTAATCATATTCCAGTTATCAACATTGAAGAAGGGTATTTATAACAATTTTGTGTTCACATCTCTACATCAGTTAAGCAAAAAATGGTGAATCCTACTGAAGTTATCAACCTCGACGAAGATTCTTCATCAACGGAGGTGGAGAGTCACGGGAGTGGTAGAGGAAGAGGGGAGGGGGAAGACTCGGTCTGCAAGCGGCACCGGGTGGAGCATCGGTGATGGGGGAAGATGCTGTCTGGCGAGTAGAACCGGGATCGACATCAATGTTGGGCAATATTGTGGTCCGGGGAAGGACACCGATTATACGTATGTCGGCGAATCTTGGACTGATGATACTGAACATGGCGATCGGAGTGCAATCGCCAGTGGGACCTCTATACCGTCAGCGCATCAAGGGTACGATCAGAATGCTTCAGAACATTCTTCAGGAGTTTGAAGATATTTAGATTACGGTTTTTGTGTTTTGTTATTTCAAGTTCTTGTTTTCGGGTAATCTACGGTCAGTTCTATAAGGAAAAATAGCATTCTAGAGCACTTTTAAAACATGAAATCTCATTCTAGAACACTTCCAGTATTTTTTTCACTCAAACACACTTTCAGTTTGGTTAATTACCAATTACCCCTTTCTTCATTCTAACACATTTTCTTTTTCTTCATTTTTCTTTCTAACACCCTCTCTCTCTTGCTTTCTTCTTCCCTTTAAGCTTCTCGTTATCTCTCTCTTCATTCTTGATTTTTTTCTCTCACTCTCACAAATTTTCAATTTCTTTCTCTCCCTCTCACAAATTCTCTTTGATCTGAGAATTCTTTTTCTTTCTCTCCGAGTTATTTTTCTTTTCTCTCCCTCTCACAAATTCTCTTTCATATGAGAATTCTTTCTCTTTATCTGAGTTCTTTTTCTTTCTCTCTTTGATCTGAGAATTCTTTCTATTTTTTGAGAATGTTTCCATTTATGATGAGATCGAAGCTATGCAGGAAAAAAAGATGCTTAAAACCTTGACAAATGAGATAAAGAAGGGTCAGATAAAGGAAAAATCTGATGCTTAAAGCTTCTTCAATTGTTGTTTTTTCATTGAATTGTGTTGAATTGTAGTTTTTCTATTGAATCAGCTGAATTGTTTTCAGCTGAATTGTAGTTTTTTCAATGAATTGTGTTGAATTGTAGTTCTCCTATTGAATTAGTTGAATTGTGGTCAGCTTAAATGTGGTCGGCTGAATTAATTGAATTGTAATCAGCTGAATAGTAGATTTTTTCATTGAATTGTGTTGAATTGTAGTTTTCTATTGAATTAGCTTAATTATGGTTAGTTCAATTATAGTTTTTTCAATGAATTATGTTGAATTGTAGTTTTTCTATTGAATTAGTTGAATTATGGTCAGCTAAATTATAGTTTTTTTAATTGAATTGTGTTGAACAATGTCATGGATTACACATCCATTGCAGATGCCACATAATGTTAAATTAGGCTTAAATACTTACATATATTCTTACAATTCATCTATAACCCTAAATCCAGCTGAAACAAATTTCATAAACCCATCGCATACGGAAACTTTCCAAGTGTCGTGAAACCAAAATAAAATAATTTGACAATGAAAAATCAAAGAGTAATCATTTTGGTTCAGGGGCATTTTGGTCATAAAAAATTGATATACACCAAAAGTGTTCTGGAGTGAAAGAAATATAAAAAGTGTTCTAGAATGTGATTTTAAGTATCAAAGTGCTCTAGAGTGTGAATCACCCATTCTGTAATTATGTGTTTTTGTTCCTTCAAGTTATAAAGTTCAATCGGTTGTTTGAAGGAATGACTATTCTAAACTTGTGCTTCTCCAATATGTTGTTCGGAGTTTATTTCCCTTAAAGTTCATATACAATAAAATTAAACTCAACCATTAAAAGAACTAGATTATAATACTTAAATCAGTCTTTCTGTGAAACTTAACCATAACCAAAAAAAGTCAACCGGTTTCAGAGTAAATCATCTGTAAATAAAAAACGTCTGTCGTTTATGAATATTTAAATTCATTATATCAACCGTCAAGAGTTACTCTATCGTAATAAGACCATAAGGCAACCGTGAAGAGTAACTATGCCGTCAAAAAAATAAAAGTTAGCTGTACAACACTTATTTCTAAGTCTGAGTTTGTTTTAATTTGGGCTGAGTTTTTTTTAACAATAAGTCCGTCTTAATTAAACCATTACTCACTCTTATGAAGATAGTTAATCTATATATTAATTTCTTATAATCCGTACAACCGTGAAGTTTAAATCATCTGTAACTCTGGTGTAATTTAATAATAAATTACCCATATTGATATATTAAATATTAACAGATTAACACTTTGTAATATAATATAATATTACGAAGTTAACATGACTTATTACGCATATATGATGTCCTATTACATGCTTATGATGACATATTACGAAGCTATTATGTCATATTACGAGGGAAACAATGACTTATAACGTTACCGAGGTAAAAGTTAATCTTTTTTTCTAACGAGAACCGAGGTAAAAGTAATTATGAGCATTAAGTGTTATGTTTGGCTTAACACTGCCGTAATAAGACCATATAACTCAGCCATAACTAATACGATTATTTAAATTATTTCTTCCTAAAAACATGGCTTATTACGCAGCTACGATGTCCTATTACGTAGCTATGATGTCTTATGACGCAGTTATTATGTCATATTACGAGGCATATGATGTCTTATTACGTTGGTGAGGTAAGATTACAGATGAACACTAACATCGAGAAAAAACGAAACGCTGTCGTTTAGATTTAACGGATGAGTTGTCTAGTTATTAAATCAAAACTAAGAGCATCCCCATTGAGGAATCTTATGAGAGTTTCTTATTATTAAAAAATCAAAAAAAAATCAAAACAAGAAAGAGAAAGATAGAATCGATTCTCAATAGAGAGACTTTAGATACTTATTTAGAGGGGTTCTTGACACTTGTTCTTCTATTATTTGTTCTTTTTATTCCCTCATTTTTAAATTAAATAAAAATTTTAATTATAAAAATAAAAATAATATTTTATTGGTAAGAGACTCATTTTTAGAAACTGATAAATGAAGATGGTCTAAGCAATAATTAAACCACAAGTAGCGGAATGAAAACATACAAATTATGATAAATCAGCCTTCAAGAGTAACTTAGCCATAATAAAAATAGAAGGCAACCATAATTATACCATAACTTAGTCGTATCACAAAAACATATAAATTATGATAGGACTGAGTTTTGCCAATTTTTCAAAATACGAGACGTCTGAGTTATGCTAAGTTTCCAAAATATGGTACGACTAGGTTCTGGTTTGATTAAACTAGAACCCAGTCGTATCAAAGATAATTACATCGGACAAGTTTTCACATTATTCCCACTCCGTCCACAATGAGAACATGTGTGTTCTTTCCTTGGACGTTTGTTTTCAAGTGCGACCTCTACAGTAGATTTAATCTTTTTTTTTAGGTCTTCCTGGTGGTTGACGAATAAACGGGGGTAGGCACGACTGTTTAACCACGTTTTCTGGAACTTGATGCGCGGAATCAACCGGCATGACCTATTCAGCGTATGCGTTCACCAAATAAACACTGTTATAGTAAGGACTGCACAAGGATACATGAGAAACATTCCTGAACTCGGCAGCTGGGATTGCGTGCGAACATGGTAATTTCTCTTCCTTGATAAGATGGCATGTTCAGCTGCAAGTTTCCAAGTTGACAACATGCAAAGACTCACCTTGTCTAACTTCGGTGTGATGAGCATCAATAATTTGTGTCGTATGCTGTCTTATGATATCAACGTGACCATATCATCAAGAATAAAAACGTTACAGCTGAGACATGAACTGTAAAGGCTGAAGTACGTAGTATAGGGCTGGGTTATAAATAAATAATTAAAAACTTTACGGGTGATATATTAAGTGTGACGGTTGACTTACATGTAGTAGTTTCTCCACACCAAGCGTAAGCGTTGTTGGCTGCGATTTTGCATCCTCTCTCCGTTCAGCAAACCATCTATCTGGTCATCATAACCTGTATCGATTCTAAACAATGCTAAGACCTCTAGCATTTTACAGTGCTATGTTCATTGACTCCGCTATGTTCGTAGTCGTCATATTGTACCTATCACCCGGGAAATGGACACACGCCCACAGTCGGACATCAGCTTTTTCGAGGTAGCTGTGAAGTGTAAGATTCATTGCTTCGATCTCCGCGAAAATCGCATCAAACTCAGCCATCCTAAAACATCTTGCCGCTCTCTTCACCAGACTGAAGACATCTTTTCAATTGTAGCATCCGTATACGTTCTTATATAAATGGTAAGTGCAAATTCCCCGAGAAGCCAGGGGATACACATTCTCAATTCCTTTCCCTATTGATTTATGTCTATCCGAGATTATCGAAAGCCCTTCGTCGTCGGAGATCAAAACTTTTAGTTGTGTAAAAAACCAGTGCCACGAATCATCATTTTCAGTGTCAGCAACAATGAAAGCTATTGAAAAAATTTGAAAATTTTCATCCTGAGCTAGTGCTGTGAGAAGTGTCCCTTTGTATTTACCATAAAGAAATGTACCTTTGACGACCACAACTTTGCACATGAATCTTTGTTCCTCATAGATTTGAAGAAGCTCAATTGTACCCATATTTGCCCTTCCTATCATGTATAACTAAGAAGGAAAGTTTTGAAACCCACTCTCAGGAGTTCCCTCATCGATTTTCCTTGCACTTTTCAGTGCCCTATGTGATTTCCAATAATCCATCTGTCCACATAACCGTACGAGTAAGTCAGTTACAACGAAAATGATACAACCTTAACATTAATATAACCCAGCCATATCGTAAAGTTTAATAAATCACCCATATCGTTAATATTAAGTATCTCGACATGACCAAACCGAAATAAATCAACCGCATCACATAGTCAAGTCTGTTACAAAGAAATTGACTCACCCTAAACTTTAAGATAACTCAACCATATCTAAAAGTTTAATAAGTCAGCGGTATTTAATATAACCCAGTGAGATCGTTTACATAACGCAGTCAAAACAACATAAATACCTTTATACAAAACTGCTTATTGATAGCTATTCCGACAATCCAAGGTCGAACGGACGGACCAACGTCACCGAGAAAGTACCTGTACAATTGTCCTAAAACATCCGGTGTTGCTCGTCGAGATCGATTAGCACGCTCAGATACAGAACATGTATGATTAGAATCGTAAATACGAACGTAAAATGCAGGGGATTCCCTTTTTGTAGAAGCACGAACTCTCCAGAGACATCCATGCACCCAACACTTAACAACAAGTGTATGCTTGTTGGATACGACTACATCGAAATCAAATCGACCCTGAGCTATAAGAAGTTTCAGTCGTATCTCCAAATTGAAGTTACGCTTGTATCGTTGCCCTCCCGCAAGCTCTAGTAAAGACATCTCCGACCTTAAGACGTCTCTCTTCTTTCGAGGTAGCGGCGGTGAATATTCGTCTACTGCTGGAGGCTCACTGTATGAGCTGAAGTTATCATCTTTAGACGACGTACCATCCGAATCGTCGAACATATCAAATCGGCTTTTAAATTCATCATCTTCTTTGTCTTCTTCGACTACTTCATCTTCTCGGGCTAATTTGTCTTTTTCTCCTTCCACTTTACTATAGCGGTCATTGTCATTGTCCTCGAACCGAAAACCACTGTGATCATCGTATATATATTCCACGTCTGAGCCTTCTCTTTATGAGCTAAAAGTATAGATCCTATTACTCTCCTCTCTTGCTCCGCTATTCGGACTTTTTCGCCATCTTTTTTCTCCGTAATCTCCACGCATAGACGTATATTTTCGATTTTCCTTAGGCTTAGAACATCTTCCAACTGCCAAGTATTAGTAACATAAACTGGTGGAGTATTGTTCGCCATTGTTTTCAAAACTTTATTCGAGAGCATATATCTCAAGTTAATCTAATGCCTCGACTCATTCGGTTCGTAATCTTCGAATACCAATTTTAAGAGTTCGTGGCGTGTTGCTTCCCCATCTATATGCAGAAGTTTACTTCCTCCACTGTCGTTGACGAATGTATATATGTTTTTCTTCACCCATTTACCGGAAACAATATATATGCAACGGCTCATTGAGTAATCCATAATGATGAAGAAGCTTGGTGGAGAAGATGATTACTGAATAATCAGGTAAGTTATAAGGGTTAGCACACGACAAATAAAAATTGTTGACATGACAAATCGGTAAATCATCCGGGATACGTACACATAACTCAGTCTAAATAAATTAGCCATATAATACAACGTATGTCAACTACAAGGTGAATGCTATTCTGTTAACAAATCTTTCACTTATAAATCAGACGTAGAAAAGATGGGTTTTCATAAATCAGCCATGTCGTCAAATGGATACGAACAGACAGAAGTTACGAGTAGGCATGAACTTGAACAAGCACGAGTTCTTATATAAATACATGCCATGTCATTGCCGATCAATGAAGAAATACAAAACTGCCAAACCCAAGTCTCGTTTCTGCTTCCTCTGTAAAGAGAATAAAAATGTATTTACTACATTTTTCTTCATAATAAAAATTTCTAGATAAACTAAGGAGAATAAAAATGTATTTACTTCACCAATCGTATTTACGTTCTCGAGATATAGTACGTCTGAGCATTAATAACTTATTAAAGGACAGCCAAAATACGTAGATATAACGACCTTTCATGAGTCCCTTGTTTAAGAACGGTGTATAAAAAGGGACCAAGGGTTCAAATCTCTCAATCAGTAAGAAAAAAATGGCGAAACATATTGCAGATAACTAAACGTCTAAGATTGTCGAAAAGTCTCAAAAAGCAGACAACAATGGTGAAAGGTATGGAGTCAGACAACGTGGAAGATGATGCATCAAGGGAGGTCGAGAACCCATTTCGTCTACCAGAAGAAGCAGAATACTCTTATATCACAATGGTGCTTCCTGTTGGTCGGAGGTCTACACCGGAAGATCGGAAGAATGTCAGGTCATTCTAAAGCTATTTGATAGCATGTAGTTTTTTGTAGTTTGTATATCCATTACACTGTCAAACCCTTAGTTATGTCTTGTTTTACTCAAAACTGTACAAATTAAATTAATGTTTAAATGGAGAAGAAGGAGGTGTTTAATTGGTGATTTAAATGACACGTTGTAAATTAAATTAATGTTCTGTAACAACTCAAAACTGTACAAATTAATAAATTAAATTATGTGCAAATTAGGATTGATTGATAAATACGAAATTCTGCTTGACTGGACTACTATAAGATAAAAAATTATCGACAACTAGAAAAACTAGACATAGGGTTAATAAATAGGATATAAACAATTCTTTTACATTTAAAGTTAAACTATTACAAGAAAACACTCCTATTTCTAATGGGTAATTTCCGTCGGAAATTTCCGACGGATTTCTGACGGATTTTTGAGGGATTTTGGACGGTTTTAATTCGTTAATCTGTCAGAGTCCATCAATTATCCGTTGGAAATTTCCAACAGAAATTACCCGTTCGAAAGCCGTCAAAACTTTTTGACGGATTTCTGACGGATTGAAACCCGTCGAAAATCCGTCAATTCCCGTTAGAAATTTTTGACGGATTGATTCCCGTCAGAAATCCATCAAAATCCCGTCAGAATTTTCTGACTGGTTTTCAACAGATTTCCTACACGCCGTTTTTTGGTTAAAAATTACATCCGTTAAAAATCCGTAAGAAATTTCCAACGTATTTTTGACGGGATTCCGGCAATTTGGGGTTTGGGGAGACAAAAAACGTCAATTTTGTTTTAAAAACGATGGATATCCCAACATAACATTATATATGTATTAGTATACTGGTACATTTTAATGATCAATACATATGTATAATAAATCAAAAGATATATTATCTCTGATTGATGCGCTTTTAACCGAACTCACTAATATAATGTAATGTTCTTTAAGGAGTTGGTGTATCGTTTAAACATTTTTTTTCAAAATAATCAACTTATTCAAGATTCGCTCATGTTATTATTACATTTACACTTATATATGCGATTAATCGATCTTACGTTTCTAATTTGTTCCCTTAAAATAAACTATTAAAAATTATTATATTGACGAGACGAGCGATGAAACGATACTATATGATATATTACTTTTATAATACTCTTATCATTTCAAAATAATCATCTTTCCTACACACATATACATATACAAGAATATACTAAACATATTTATATAATTATATCTTAAATAATCGAATCGAACTAAACCGATAAATTTTAAATTTTTGTAGAAACGTGCTTTTTACTTAACCGAACCAAAACTAACCGACCAAATAAATGGAAGCACAAATAATCCGAACCAAACTAACTAATAAATAATTTATCTCCATATGGTCACACTATCAATTACATCATACAAGCATATCAGTTAAATTCGAGCCAAACCAATTATAACCAAAGCAAATATTTTTTAATTAATTCGAATATTTTAATATTTTAATAGTTCAAATATTTTTTTATTTTTTTTAAGATCCGTGGAAAATCCGTCAGAAATTTCCAACGAATAATATCCGTCAATAATCCGTTGGAAATTTCCGACGGATCGAATCCGTCAATAGCCCTTTGGAAATTTCCGACGGTTTCCAACGGATGGAAAATTTCCACCGACACGTAACCGACGGTCACTATCCGTCAATTCCCCGTTGGAAAGGGCATTTTCCAATGGATTTTTGACGGATTTGTCCGTCAGAAATAGGGTAGTTTTCTTGTAGCCAAGGGTTCATAAAGGGTGCATAAAGAGTATGAAATAAGAGATTCGTTAAACGGTCTGAAAAACATTTCTGAAACATCGGATCATTAGGGGGGTCATACGCTACTGATTCGACACTCCATCCATACCCTTCGTCCATATAATTGTGAGTGTCGTCTCGATCGTCACAGTCGCAATCAGCATGATACTCCACCAGAATATCAACGGTCTTACTTGCACCTCCCTGTAACTTCGGTAAATATATATAAGTGAAATCGTCACTCAGTCGCGCCATCCGACACATGGATTCTAGCAACCTTGGTTGCATTAGCATAGCCAAAATGTTGAAACCTTCGTCTCTTCTTTCGAGATTTGAACATACTAGAATCATGTCGTACAGAAACCGCGCTTTGATGTGACTATTCTGTGCAACGATTTCTAATTCTGTCAGACCTTCATCTACTCTTTGTGTTCTTTTGCTGTCGAAGTAGGAAGTGATTATTTCCCTGTAGAGTGCATCGGGATTCCCAGCCTAACAAAACTGTGTCATGGCTATGATTAAACTCGTAATCTTTGCACTGTCTCATATGGCTGGAACAAATTCCAGGGGACCGAGATGACATACCCTTCGAACGCCTTCAATATTTTAGTGTCGTATAAACGCTATGTTTACCTTCCCGAGAGATGCACAATTTTTAACACTCGACCTCGCCACGCGGAGGTGATATCTTCCAGAAGTTCGTCGGGAAGATTAGCCATAGAAGGAGTTCTGTTCGCCATACTAATTGTGTTTGACTTTCTTTCGTAAATGACTGTGTTTTTTCTTTTGTTGAAGAAGACAACTGGTTCTTTAATAAAAGGCTCTTCGAGAAGATACTAATCGTGCTCTATTTGAGCCTATTTTAAAAATTAATTTCGGCCTTTTGCACGATACTATTTATGTAAAATAGATTTTTAAGTAGTATTAGAGTTTACGACAAAACATATACGCCATGTGTATAATATTATTTAAGTCTAATACAAAATAGTTGTAGTATTAGGGTTTATGTTTATGGCAAGCATTAATCTTCCCCAATATCTATATTATTTATGACTTTAATCCATTTAAAAAGTATGAGGGTTTTGAAAAAAGTAATGTACGAGGAAAGATAAAACAAACAGAATTTTCCCGAGTTCCAACATTCCCGCCGTCTGTATACATGATACGACAACATAGTCATAAAACGACAAAGAAGAAAGGAAAGGAGTGAAGCGTACATAAAAGAACATTCCAGCGTAGTCATAAAACCCTAAACCCTTAATTAGTAGATTGGTGTTTCTCTCCTCTTATTATAAACCTTTCTTTCTTTCTCTTAATGTTGTGTTTTCTTACGTTGGTGATGTCTCTGTGATGGAGCAGAAAAACGAAAAATTTCTTTCGGTTATAACACAACATCTCTAAGTTGTACCAGTTGACCAGTTGTCACTACTAGTTGACCAATTGTCACTCCCAGTTGGTTAGTGATAACATACCTCAGACGTAAATCGGTCATTATGACTTATTTGTGGTAGATTTATTCTGTTTTAGTATAATAGATTTAATTGAATCTTTTTATTTAATAGATTTTAATTTTTTCAAGTCAGCCGCAACACAAAATTAAATAGGCTGGCAAATAATAAATCAGCCGTATTGCAAAGTTCAAGAAGTCAACTGAATCGTTAATATTAAATATTTTAAACAATAATTATATGTTTATATTTAAAGTATTTCGAACTCTATAAATCCTCGTTTAAATAGTAAATGTTAATTACAAAGTTTAAAACTGAATTTAAAACACGTGATTTCTTTTACTACTATAAATATATTAAATGTGGATTTTTAAAATTTGAATTTAATTATCGATGATATATAGATATTTACTATAACTATTTGATCATTATTTAATGATTACTGCGTTTTTTTCATTTTACGAGAGTAGGGGATCCTTTTTTGTTCCCATATGATGACGATTGATTATCCTTTGCACCGTTTTACAACTATTAAATACTCCCCATTGATTCGTGTGATGATTCACACCTCAAATCTTCTTGAGTAAAAACGAAGACACAAAGATGGCAACAAACATCATGGATTTACCCACGGCGGTTCTCGGTGACATCAGTGTTCGTGTCACCAAATCCTCTGGAATTAATGCACTATGTCTAGGTATGATTAATAATGCGTTTAAAGAGCAGTATGAAACTCAGAGAGTTCTAGGCGAATGTAATCTGGAGAATTTTCCGTTGTATCCTGTCTTTGAAGAACCTGAAGAAGAAGAAGGGTACAAGAGGTTTATGAAGAAACTTAGAAGGATGAAAAATGTCGATGCACTGTACCGCAAAGGAGTGGAGCATTGCTTTGATTCAAGAAGAAGGATAGAAAAACGAATAAAAGGAGTGGATGAGTTAACCGGCGCTGCTAATAAAGGTTCTTGTAAAGCACAATATATTGTTGGGATTGTGCTTGTTTGTGTAATTAGGGCACGAGAAAGAGAAGGGTACATGTTTTTGGCTAGGCTAATGCGATCGAGCCTGTCACAGACAATTGATGAGGTGCGGGTCATGAGGATGACGTTGAGGAATCATGTGATTTGGAGAACTGACAATGTGAGGGAGCTCTTAGGGCGATACGTGCATGGCCCATGCGAATGTGGAGACGCCGCCTCCGTCACCGATACGTTGTATTATTTAAAGACGATGGGCGACGTTGAGGAGACTCCCATATGTCTAACCTGTTTCTGGTACCGGAAAATTGTTCTTCTCTTGTCAACAATCCTCAAGGCGTTGATCCTAGAATTTGACTGTTTTAATGTTTGTTTTGTTTTTATATGACTTTTTCAATGTTTGTTTTGTTGTTAACCCTAAGTTAAATCGTTAAATGTTTGTTTGTTTGTTTGTTTCATATGGCTTTTAAAATCTTTGAAGTTATGACATGACAAATAAGAACTGATGACATGGATGATGACATGACAAATCTGAAAATCAGCCGCGATACGAACATATAACCAGTCTAAATAATTTAGTCATAAAATACAACTTAAGTCAGCTGCAAAGTGAATGCTATTCTAGTAGTTAATCTTTCGTTAATAATTCAGTCGTAAAAAGCCAGAGTTTTCATAAACCAGCACTGTCGTTAAATAAAACAGCCGTCAAATGAATGAATGCTCTTCTAGTAATTAATCTTTCGCTGATAAGTTAGCCGTGAATAGGCCGAGTTTACTTTTAATCCAGCTTTCTACGGCTGACATAACATAAATCAGCCGTAATAACATCCTATAAATCAGCCGTGGATTTAGTAACTCAATCGTCCGAAGATCATTAATCAGCCGACCAAAATTACCTCAGCCATCTCATAACTACAACTCAACGGAATTTTTGGTAACTTAGCCAGACGTTGTATAAGTCAACTATAACTTGTGTATGTAAGTCAACCGTGTTCACATAAATCTGCTAGTTTAATGTAAGTGAGTCATCACGTAAGGCTGACTTATGCGTGTAGAAAAGTTGTAATATTACTAGAATAACATCTTTAGTGTAATTCAGCTGCAACGTAACATAACTCAGTTGTATCGTAGTAAGTAGCGCTTCACGGCTGGGTTAAATAATACACGTCAGCGAATTCCAACGTGGCGAATGACATTCCTGTAAATACGTTTTTTGTCACAACGTAATATAAGGGTACGTTGGGCATTTAAAAAATCGCAATAACAAAAATAGATTTGTATGGTTCTAGTCATTTTTCGTTTGAAATGTGTGCTATTTAAGCCAACTTGTTTTTTTTTAAAATTCATAAAGGTAATTTGAGAAAAAGCAATTTGTAATATCTTAGGCCCGGATTACATAATTAAACCTATTTATCTAGAAAGCTCTCTCTCAAAAACCTCTTCGTCTGCCTCCCTTAATCAAAGATCTGTGTGTTTTAACCCCAACCTCCGGTGGTCTCTTCAACGCCGTGAGGACGGGGATGTATATATTAGCTATTTTTCTTTTGTCTTTCCAAATCGTTTCGATGTTTGAAGGAGGAGCAGCTTGCAATCTTTTGGCTTCTCTTCTACATCGTATGCTTGTAAATAAGGAAGAAGGTGGTGATGATTACTTCAGTTTGATGAATCTCTGTGTAGTATCTGATGTGTGGTGGTGGAGATCTTGGCGATTGGACGAGAGATGTGCCGTATTCGCTTCGGCTCAGATTCCACACTCAAGGAATCAGTCTCGGTTGTCGGGGTTATACTTTCACATGTTCAGATTCGGTAGGGGGCTTCTTCAACCGGAGCACCATCAACGGTGGAGAGAGAACCTCCCGGCGGCAAGGACTTGGATTGTTCGTGAGACGCGTGGAGCTTGGAGAGACTTGCGTTCGGATAACGCTAGTTGGTTGTGCGGTCGAATTAGATTATGCCACGTGCTTGATCAATTCACTCCTTTTTGCTTTCGGGCTTTTGTCTTCTCCACTGGGCTTGAAGCCCATCTCTCTGTTTTAGTTATCGGATTAATAGTAGGTTGTAATAATAAGTCGACCATTAGGATTATATTACGGTTAGAGTCGCCTATAGGGTGCAAATCCTATAGTGTTATCCTGGGTCGGTTTATACCGATTAGATGGGATAAGTGGGTTTCGTTCCGGTCTGGTCCAAAAGTTCCCAGATCGTTTATGCCCGTTTATACGGGTTTTCTCTGCTTCTTTATTAAGAAGTGTTGTATCTACCCTAGTGAGCCTCTGCTTTCACATAGGGTCTTATCTGTCCACCTGTCGGATTTGTATCTTTGTAGACTGATTCTACTTTAATATAATGGTAATGGTTGACCAAAAAAAAAAAAAAAAACCCTATTTATCAAATCCGAATCCGAAAACGGGTATGGGTCCGGGTTCTGTTTAGGGTCAACTAACCCGAATAACACCATAGCAACAACCGCTTGGTGAAAAATTCGACTCGCCAGAGAAGTAAAAGGATTTGCGAGTAAAATGGAATCCGATGATCGGGAAATCCAAGAACAACTGAATGATTCTTCGTCGCCGATCCAACAGTCACCCTCCTTATCGGAGCGTTTATTGATCCCTACGGTTCTGGCAGGTTTCAACAATTTCCCCCTCTTCAGTTTTCGTTTTTGTAAAGAGAATGAAAGTGATACGAAAATGGCGATAGTTGGGCAGGTTTTCTGTTAAAATCAAAGCAAGCAGAGAATCGTAGTTTGTAGGATAAAGATCGAAACCAAAGCATTTATTAGAGTGTTTTAAGTGCTCTTTCAATGTCGATTGATTGGTTTATTGATTCTGATGTCTTAACTGTGTCTGAGATAGTGAGATTTCTTTGTGGCAAAAACTTCTGTCTGGTGGATTGTCAAATACTCTTGGGTTATGCTAACTTTTAAGGGTTTTAGAGGATATTAACTTCAGCATTGCTTTGTACTCTGAATCATAGAGTAGGAGAAAACTCAGTTTCAGAATTCTGTGAGATTTGGCCAAATTAGTGAGCTAGTGTGTCACTCCCTGAGTTCTTGAGGCTTTTGGTGTTAATTGATGCAATTTTTAATCTAACTATGTCTGAGCTTTCTTTTCTAACAGAGACTCAGCTTTATGGTAACTTTTGAGGGTTTTAGGTACTGTGAATCATAGAGTATAGAAGTCTAGCATAAGAATTATCTGAGGTTTGGCCAAATTTGTGAGCTAGAGGCACTTCATGAGTTATTCCCTAGTATCCCTACATTCATTCTGATATCATGAACCTTGCTGGAGTAATAGGAAGGCGGATTTGCTTACAAGAAATGCGCAACAGAGAACCTTTTTAGGTGTATTATCATGTTGGTCACTTATTGGTTAAATAATGCAGACAATGTATTTCATTAATCAATACATGAAATGTATTTGTGTCAAAAAAAAGAATTACCTGAGATATTTGGATTTTTTTTTTTTGCAGGAGTAACCGGAGGAGGAGCTGGATTACTGTCAAAACACAGGAAAGCTCATCCTAATATACACATTACTTATGCTACTAATTTCGCCCTTGTTGCTGGTTGCTATTGCGGTACACCTAAATAACTCCTTGCTTTGATTATGACAAACACCTTAGACTCGATTTTCTCCTTATGTTTTCAAGAAGAAGTGAGATTGTGACCTCTGACCTTGCAAATCTTTTCCATTTCCACAGGGGCTCGTGAATTCGTAAGAGTAACTAGAAAATCAGAACACAACGATTTAACGAATTCAGCCATTGGTGGTCTTTTCAGTGGTGCTTTATTAGGACGAATTCAAGGTTTGTTATCTTAACTAATAAATCTGTCTGAAGGGTTGTGTGTCTTAGTCTGTGAGTTATCTCTCTCTACTTCTTGAAGCAGTATTCCTCTTACATAACATTTCAGTGACCTAATGAATCTTTAATTCTGTTTAACTGAACTTGGAAGTAAACATTAGGATTTTCTCTGTAGGAGGACCTCGTGGTGCATTTCGCTACTCTATAGCTTTTGCTACTTTAGGCACAGCATTTGATTATGCTGGCCTTAGAGCGAAACCGCTGTTGGAAAAAGTGCGTAAGATCGATTCAGTCAAGTTACCTGAGTGGTTTCCAATACAAATCCTCGACGAAGAAGCCCTTGCAAAGAAGAAAGCACAAGAACAGAAACTCTTTGCTGAAAGAGGTCTCCCAAGATTGAACAAAGAAGAATCTTAACATTTAATAAAACTCAGTCTCTGGATCCGAATTGTTTCGTGCAAGTTAAAATTTCAGAGTTTGTAGGTACGACGTTGAGGAAATTTTTGACCTATTTTTTTTTTTTTTAAGTTTCAGTGAAGGAAACAACTTTACTCTCTGTTATACAATAAAAAATCCCTTGGGTGAATCATTAGTTGTTTGACAGAAGGCAGAAATAATTCTTAAGTTACAAATTTTTCCAATAATTACCAAAATTTTAAGTATCTTTTTGTCCCGTGCTATGCGCAGAATACCATTGTGTAAATATATATTTTTAAAAGAAATTACCTAATAATTTCTCTGTTTTAAATTAAAAAATATTGAAAATATGTTTTCTTTTTAATTTAAAAGATGTTTTAATTTTCAATGCAAATTAGTGAATATATGTGATTGGTTGGTTGATAATGTTTTACTTTTAATAGTTTAAATATAAATTAGTAATTAATAATATTTTAATATTGATATTTTAAATGTATTTTAATCTGTGTAAAATTCTTTTTAAAAAATGAACAAAAAGTATAGTAAAATAAAATATATTGTT
>OVAU01000089.1:0-28852 GCA_900406315.1 Biscutella laevigata subsp. laevigata | reverse complement strand
AAATTCAAACTCGCACAACGTGCGGGTCTGCCCCTAGTTTAATATATTTGTATCAATTTCAACACTATGTTAACATTAAATTTTTTTTCAATATGTTTGTATTAATTTTAAAATAAATATCCGCACATGCTGCAGACTCAATTCTAGTTATCGATTACAGTTTGGATTAAAGTGGCGGCGCGTGGAGTACAATGAGAGTAGAGGAGCGTGGCGCGAAGAGAGGATAGTGTCGTGGTTATTAATTTCGATTGACGCCAAAAGTCATTCACTAATCTCAACCTATCTTCCTTAATTATTTATTTTTATTCAATCAAATATACACAGTTCTTTCTTCTCTCGAAATCCGAGAAAACGGGGTTGAGGATTCGTCGTAATTCATTTCTTGATTGTGAGATTAATCGCTTCGTGCAGGTCACTGATCGTCCTCCTGCTCTTCTGATCTGTTGTTTGATTACGTCTCTCAAACTAACTTGTTTCTCATTCAACGATGGCGACTGCGACTGAAGAAATCACCATCGTTTGCAACCACTGGTACAAATACAATTGATTTCTCTTTCTCGGTCTGAGTTATTTTAATTTGATCATAGGCGATTGGTTGCTTTCCATGGTTTCTCTTTTTTGTTCCTTTTCGTTTTATGATTACTTCTGTAATTCGTTCGAATAGAATTTTTTTTTACAAAAATTCTGGAATTCAAGGTAATTCAAAATTTGGATATGTCAGTGATTGCAAGTAAGGACATCTGTGTCTCATTGATAATCATGAGCTTTGTGATTCAGTTTGTTTCTATAATCTCTAGATGTACAGGTTGAATCAGCTAAGATTGTGTCGGTTATTAAAAATATGTTTAGAGATTGGATGATGGATTAGACCATTATATGATATATATCCCCTTTTGCAAAAATGTTGGTTTTTATAGGTTCGCCTACTAAAAGGTTTTTTTATTTGTTTGGTCACTTTCCCTATAATTTTATGGCTATGAATTTGATTATTTACATTGGATGTTTTGTGAGAATTCCAAGACTATGGACGATGACTCGTAAATTCTGGATTTGGAATATACTTATTAACATTACTTTGATCTTATTGGTGTTTCCAGATTTATGAATCATTCAGATTTTATTTTTCAGCTAAAAATAAATTCCAGAACTGAGAAACAGTTCTCTTTGCTAGAACTTTTCCCTTTATCTTAATTCTTGTCTCTAATACTGTCTGATTCTTTTTAGTATGCATCTTCCTGGTGTGTACAAGAGTTTGATGGCATATTGTCGATTGTGATTTTTTTTTACTCTGTAATAACGGGGGTTCATAGAGTTGTGCTTTGTCTAGTCATTGTGAGTCTGCTGATAGTTGGAATTTTCGAGTGCTATAATTCTTATTGGATTGCTAAACCCAACTCCATTCGCATGTTCAATGGTAGTGTCTACTTGAATGTGATCCTTTGAGAATGGCGTAATTAGCTTAGCGGACTGATTATCCTATTTTTTTCAGTGACAGAGACATTCCATCACCAAATATTGATCTGCATCGTGTACATTGTGCCCGGAATCTAGAAAAATGTAAGATCTGTGGTGATATGATACCCAAAAAGCATGCTGAGGAACACTTCATGAACACACATGCTCCGGTACGATTATTTTTCATTTCTCACAAGTATTTAAATTGTTTTCCTTTTGATCAACTTCCACAACTATCATCTTTGATTTGAAGAATTTCTCATTGTTAGCTCCATGAAAATTCTTTACTTTTTCTGGTCTGACATCCAGATATCTTGATCAAATGGATTTCCATAGTTTCATATGGTGATCCTGCTCTCAGATATATTTTGTTAATGTCCTTTGAACGGATTGTGAGCTTTTATGCGGTGATTCAATTCATTAACATAGTCTGTTAAACAAACAGCCTAGTCGGTATCAAAGCTTGTTCTGGAGGTGTTTTCTTTGTGCGATTCAATACTTTTGTTGAGTTTCGTGGTTGACAAGGACACTTCCCATGTGCATCTTGTGTTTGTAATGTTGTGTTCTACGATTAGGTCAAGATTAGTACTAACTGAATATAACAAGTAGAATTTTCTTTTGTTCTAATGGGTTTAAATGCTGCTAGATTACCAGAATGACCTACTTTCTCTTATGATATTCCTCGTGTTCTGGATTGAGCAGGTAGCATGCTCGATGTGCAAAGAGACCATAGAACGTGAGGTTTATGACAGTCATAAAGGAGAAATTTGTCCCAAGAGGATTGTAACGTGTGAGTACTGCGAATTTCCATTGCCTGCGGTTGATCTTGCAGAACATCAGGTATTCATTCTAACTTGCACACATATTGCCTTGTCTCTTCTAGAAAGGAATTTTATGATTCGCTCGGGTTCTTGAACATCAGGAAGTATGTGGCAACCGGACAGAACTATGTTATCAATGCAACAGCTATGTTAGATTGAGAGAAAGATATGTCCATGAAACTAAATGCCCTGGCACTGTGCTCAACAATGTCGAATCATCCAGGTACATTACATTTCTCAATTCTTATCTGCATTTTTCTTTGGTTTGTGTTGCTAAACTCGTGTGGTGGCATGGATTGTAATGTACAGAAGGATCCCAAGAGAAGCAGAAGGAGATAGAAATGGTAGGAGGAGAAGAGATGGGAATGGTGTTTCACACAAAAGGCTTTTCTTCACGATAGCTATAACAGGAATAGCTGTCTTAATAGGATCGTTGTTCTTCCAGAGGAAGCCTGAAGGGAGCTAAGGGTAGAGGGAGGCTTATAGTGTGTTTGTAATTCTGTAAATTTGCTCTAAATCCTTCAGACAGATTCCAAAGAAGGGTTTTTTCAATTCGTTATAATGCGTACCGAGACAAAGATCTGTGACTATGAGACTTGCTTTTGAATTTGGTTTCAATAAAAGTGGTCTGAACAAACATGAATTAGTCATTTGATGGTTCGGTCTGGTTTATTTGGAATTAAACCAAACTAAAATCTAATTGCAATCGGTTTTTTGTTAAAACTGATCTCAAGGCAAACGCAGTCGCGACTAAACAAAAGCACAGAAGCGCTTTAGGCACCGATACAAGATCGAACGGTCAAGATCGTTTAGAAAGTAGTCGGAACACCGTAGAAACGGTACACCGTCAGACAGAGGATAACAACAGCATTAGATAGAAATTTTTGTTATCCCCTTACGAGTGTGCTCTTTCATTATCTTCTTCTTCNNTCTTCTTCTTCCACCTCGACAAACAAAATTGAACTGCGTCTTCCACTGTTTCGCTCAGAGCTCCAACAATGGCCGCCGTCTGCGCCACAAACTCCTCTCTCATCTTAGCATACGCCAATTCCACTCGTTCGCAGGACCTTACACCTCTATCTCTTTCATCATTTGCCAATCCCAGACCCAACAACTTGAGCGTCGCTATCTGTTCCCCGCTTCTTCTCCTTAGAGGTTCCAAGGAGAGAAGCTGCACTGCTATTTATAGAGATTCCAACCGATCTTCTTCGTTTGTTTCCTCCGCCGTGGCTACAGAGGCTGACGTCGACACGGAGGACGCGGAGGAGAAGGAAGCTGGGGAAGCCACCGCCACGGCTGTCCTTGCTCCGTCCAAGCCTAAGAAAGGCAAAGCCGCTTTGGTTCTCAAGAGAGATAGAGTATACTTTGCTTCCTAATATCCATTTACTGTCGCTTTTCCTCTAAATTTCGTCAATCATGTCTCAGTTATTTGCTACTCATGTGGAATTTGGCAGACAAGGTCTAAGAGGTTTTTGGAAATCCAAAAGCTAAGGGAAACCAAAATGGAGTATGACGTCAAGACTGCTATATCTTTGCTTAAGCAAACCGCAAACACAAGGTTTGTGGAGTCCGTAGAAGCCCATTTCCGTCTCAACATCGATCCAAAGTACAATGATCAGCAGCTGCGAGCAACGGTCTGTTTCCAGTTTGCTAGATAAATATCTATATTGCTTCATTGATATTAAAATCTGAATGCATTGCCTTTTTTGTATAGGTGAGCTTGCCTAAGGGCACTGGGCAGACTGTTAAAGTGGCTGTTCTTGCACAAGGTGAGAAGGTCGATGAAGCAAAAGCTGCAGGGGCAGATATTGTGGGCAGTGATGATCTAATCGAACAAATAAAAGGAGGGTTCATGGAGTTTGACAAGTTAATTGCATCCCCGGATATGATGGTCAAGGTTTGTGTTTTCCATTGCTGTTTGAGCGTATGAGCAATAATGTGGCATGATCTAGTTGTAACTCTGTGATCTATTCCTAACATTCTTGAATTTGGCGATTAGGTTGCTGGCCTTGGAAAGATCCTTGGGCCACGGGGACTCATGCCAAATCCCAAGGCTGGTACTGTCACAGCTAACATTCCTCAGGTAAAGCCTACTATGCATTAACATCTCTTGCTCCTGTGTAATCATGGTTTAAAGATGCATACATGTCTCTCTCACAGGCAATAGAAGAGTTCAAGAAAGGGAAAGTGGAATTCAGAGCAGACAAAACCGGGATTGTTCACATTCCCTTTGGTAAAGTGAATTTTACAGAGGAAGACTTGCTCATAAACTTCCTTGCAGCAGTGGTAGGCTAATTCTCCTTTATTAGTAAACTATTTTTGGTGTTTGTAATACAAAAATGAGTGAAGAGAAAGTAAATGATTAACGCAGAAATCGGTGGAGACAAACAAACCGAAGGGAGCGAAAGGAGTGTACTGGAAAAGCGCACACATATGCTCATCAATGGGACCATCCATCAAGTTGAATATAAGGGAGATGATTGACTTCAAGCCTACAGCTGCAAACTAACCAACAGCCACACTTGTAATCATTTTAGCAATTACTATTGTTGTTAAGAATGGCAAGAGCATGGGTTGTTGCTTGGGACACAAAACTATATGCAGTTACTTCATCATCTTCCTGGTGTGTACAAGAGTATGATAGTATTTTGTCTATTGTAATTCTTTTTTGCTCTGTAATAACGAGGCTCTTAACTTAATTCGGATGGTTTGTCTAGTTCATAGACTTGTGTAGCTTTGTCTAGTCATTGTGAGTATTCTGATAGTCGGAAAATTCTGAGAGCCGTAATTCGTATTGGATTGCTAAAGCCAACTCCTTTCGCTTGTTCAATGGTAGTTTCGAGTTCTACTCGGATTTAACCAAACTAAAATCTAACTGCAATCGATTTTTGTTAAAGTTGATCCAAGGGCAATGCCTTAACGTTTTAGAGTTTTAAAACGAAACGCGCTGTCGGGGCGAAAGAATGACAAAACGCAGTCGCGCCTAAACCAGGGCACATAAGCGCTTTAATCAAACGCTAACGCTGCTCTCTCTCTCTCTCTCTCTCTCTCTCTCTCTCTAGAAACGCCAGGATCGGTGGTGATCGCTTGGGTCGAGAGTACTGATGAAGAGACTGGCTGATCGGCTCCTGCATCGTTTCACTAACCGTGAAAACGCTTTAAACGACGGGAAACACTCTAATTTTCTCAGATTCCTTCTCGTCAAATGGTTTCTTCGTCCTCTGTTTTTACTTCACCAAGGCGACGAGCTTCTCTCTCCTGTAGAATGGTTTCAATTTCTTTCAACGAAATTGATTAGTCTAGAGAAGTCAGGAGCTTTAAACGATTAGAGGGTTATAATTTATTGATTAGTATTTTGGTATACAATTTTACTTGATAATCGGATATGAACTCCTTTAAAGACCAGTTCGTTCTACAGATCCTATATCTATGGCCACTTCCTTTTTTCAAAATATTGTTTTACACAGACATTTATGTTCTTCGATTAACTCGTGCTTCTACCTTCTGCGTGGAGTGCTCATATTCCTCTCTTTACTTTTTCTACAAGCAAAAGTATTTATATANAAAAGTATTTATATTTTTTTTTTCTTCCACCAATATCAGACTCAAAAGGGACAGATCAAGGTACAAGTGGTGTTAGTCATATAAAGGATCTCAGGATGTCCTTTCAAGGTGTCCGGCTGCATATCAATGACCGATATGTAAAGCAACTTCCTCAGTATGTAATGTGTCTTTTATTAATTGTGTTTGGACTGAAGACAGAAATGTTGCAGGTTGTGATGGACAATGGAATCCTCCAAGTTACACTGTCAAATCCAGGTGGTATTATCACTGGCATAAAGTATAACGGTGTTGACAATTTGCTAGAAGTTCGTAACAAAGAGACCAACAGAGGGTATACTCATGTTTAACATTTGATATTACATTCTGTTTTCTTCTATGGAGAAAAAAGGATGATTTCGCTTCTTCAATGTTTATGAGATGCCTAGTTAATCNATGTTGCAGGTTGTGATGGACAATGGAATCCTCCAAGTTACACTGTCAAATCCAGGTGGTATTATCACTGGCATAAAGTATAACGGTGTTGACAATTTGCTAGAAGTTCGTAACAAAGAGACCAACAGAGGGTATACTCATGTTTAACATTTGATATTACATTCTGTTTTCTTCTATGGAGAAAAAAGGATGATTTCGCTTCTTCAATGTTTATGAGAAGCCTAGTTAATCAATAATAACTGAATGTATAGGTATTGGGACCTGCACTGGAATGAACCTGGAGGCAAGGGAATATTTGATGTGTATGTCTACTTTGCATTTACTTTTAACATTTGTTAGGATGAGGAGCTCATGAACCTTATTCTATAGGTCTTCATCGTGCTAGTAATTGCAACATCTTTTACTCCTATTTTTCAGTATTGGTGNCTATAGGTCTTCATCGTGCTAGTAATTGCAACATCTTTTACTACGATTTTTCAGTATTGGTTGATTTAAGTTGATGTATTCTCGTGACTAGTTTTTCTCTGCCTAATTGAAGTTGCCACTGCATCAAAATCCTCTCTTTTTTCCCCTCTGTATATGATGTGTAATATTGTTGGATCGATTGGTTGTATTTATGCAGCATCAGTGGAGTGACTTTCAGGGTCATTGTTGAGACTGAAGAACAGGTGGAGATCTCATTTGTAAGAACATGGGATCCATCCCTTCAGGGCAAGTACATTCCTCTGAATATCGATAAAAGGTCAGAACTTGCATTATGTATTTTCTTTAAAGAGAACAAAATTTGAGAAGAAACAGTGACTAGAAACTCTTTCTTTCAGGTTTATAATGCTCCGTGGCTCTTCTGGTGTTTACTCATACGCCGTTTATGAACATCTTAAAGACTGGCCTAGCTTTGAGCTTGGAGAAACAAGAATCGCATTCAAACTCAGACAAGACAAGTAATATGCTCTCTTTTTTCTTATTTGAAGTTGAATCGCCTTAAGATCTATCTTTGTGCACCTGTCCATGTGAAGAGTATCTCAAGAAGAAGGATAGTTTCATTTGTCGGATATCTAGTTATTGGGTTAAATCGTTCGTCAACACAAGTGTATAGTTGTTTGATATCTCACATCTTTCCAACTCGCGGATTTTCTTAACAGATTCCAGTACATGGCTGTGGCAGATGACAGAAAAAGGATAATGCCTTTCCCATATGACCTATGCAAAGGAAGATGCCAAACTCTAGAATTCCAGGAAGCTTCTCTGCTCACTGCTCCATGCAATCCACAACTAAAAGGCGAAGTATGAATTCTATATATATTCCATCATTTAGATATTAGAATTACATTTTGTAATATCTCATGAGTTGTTGGACCTGTTTATTCTCCTTTCTACTTATACTTTAGTCCGTAGACTATGAATCTATGCTTGTTTTGTGGCGTATTGAAACTTCAAGACGTGATTTTGGTAATACTGTTTTACGGATAACCAAATCAATTTTCTTTTCTCTGACAGGTTGATGACAAATACCAATACTCGTGTGAGAATAAAGATCTGAGAGTACATGGATGGATATCCTTCGATCCACCTGTAGGATTCTGGCAAATTACACCCAGTAATGAATTCCGCTCAGGCGGTCCACTCAAACAAAACCTCACCTCACATGTTGGCCCAACCACTCTTGCAGTAAGTGTCCCAGTGAGAAATGTGGTAAATGATTCGATGTATTAGTTAGAAGTATACATTGTTGATCTTGGTTTCAATAATGGTTATTCAGGTGTTTCACAGTACCCATTATGCCGGAAAATCTATGATGCCTCGCTTTGAACAAGGTGAGCCTTGGAAGAAAGTATATGGCCCTGTTTTCATTTACCTAAATTCCACAGCCAATGGAGTTGATCCACTTTGCTTATGGGACGATGCGAAGATAAAGGTACGAGGGAAGAAGATTGCTATTCGACTTGCTGAATACAAAAACAGTNCACAGCCAATGGAGTTGATCCACTTTGCTTATGGGACGATGCTAAGATAAAGGTACGAGGGAAGAAGATTGCTATTCGACTTGCTGAATACAAAAACAGATTTGTGGTAATGTGTGGGTTCACGAAAAAGAGTTAATCTGCAGATGATTGCCGAGGTTGAAAGTTGGCCGTATAACTTTGTGGCGTCTGAGGACTATCCAAAGTCTGAAGAACGTGGCACGGCCCGTGGTAGATTACTTATCCGTGACAGGTGTTAGTGTTGGTTACATTCTCATTTTTATTTTTATTTTTATTTCTTTAATCTTCCTTTATTTGTATTTGCTTCTGTAATTGTTCTCTAAGCATGTAACATTCCTCCAAGTCGCAATATATTAACTCTGATTTCGGTGTAGGTTCATAAGCANATTTTTATTTTTATTTCTTTAATCTTCCTTTATTTGTATTTGCTTCTGTAATTGTTCTCTAAGCATGTAACATTCCTCCAAGTCGCAATGTATTAACTCTGATTTCTGTGTAGGTTCATAAACAATGATTTGATTTCAAAAGAAGGTGCTTATGTGGGTTTGGCTCCACCTGGTGATTCTGGTTCTTGGCAAATGGAGTGCAAGGTGATTCTTCCTTCTCTATTCAATTATCTGCAACAAGCCAAAAGAAAATATCGGTTCAAAGATGTTCAACGATATCTAGATGATGGAATTAGTATCAAAATAAAACTTGAAGAATTGTTTGTCAGTAAATTAGTACATTTTCAGCACTCATTATCCTCTAAAGCATGCCAGATACGTATCTAATGTTTATTTTGTTTGATCAGGGATACCAATTTTGGGCGATAACGGATGAGACTGGCTATTTCTCAATAGAGAATGTGCGTCCTGGAGAGTATAATCTCTATGCTTGGGTCCCTGGTTTCATTGGAGATTATTGGAATGGCACAGTTGTTTCTGTGACTTCAGGTAATTTCTATCAAATTTTATAGTGTTCTCTATACCAAGCCAGTTCTTGATGGACATAACAACACAGGGTGCAAGATTGAAATGGGTGATATCATTTATGAACCTCCAAGAGATGGACCTACCTTATGGGAAATTGGTATCCCGGACCGAAAAGCATCCGAGTTCTTTATCCCAGATCCTAATCCCACTCTTGTAAACAGAGCTTTGGTCCATCCTCAAGACAGGTTTATTAGTTACACTTTTGTGAACCTTACTTCTTGTATGTGCGAGTATCCGAACTAAACACTGCTTTATTATTATCTTCAGGTTCAGGNCATCCTCAAGACAGGTTTATTAGTTACACTTTTGTGAACCTTCTTGTATGTGCGAGTATCCGAACTAAACACTGTTTTATTCTTATCTTCAGGTTCAGGCAATATGGGTTGTGGAAGAGATACACAGATTTGTATCCAAATGATGACCTTGTTTACACAGTCGGTGTAAGCGATTACTCTAGAGACTGGTTCTTTGCTCAAGTTCCCAGGAAGAAAGGAGACGTCCATGAAGGAACAACTTGGCAGATTAGATTTAAACTCGAAAACATCGATCAAAAGGCGAATTACAAACTGCGAATTGCCGTAGCATCTGCAACCTTAGCCGAGTTGCAGGTACGAAAAGGGAAACTTCATTTTCTGTACAGAGATGAAGTTAAAGTTTTGTTGGCACTTTTTTTGCAGATACGAGTCAATGATGCGGAGACAAGCCGTCCTCTCTTCACAACAGGACTCATTGGGAGAGACAACTCAATAGCAAGGCACGGGATCCATGGGGTTTACTTGCTGTACTCGATTAACATACCTGGAAACCGGTTTGTTCAAGGTGACAACACTATATTCCTGAGACAGCCAAGATGCAATGGTCCCTTTCAAGGGATTATGTATGACTACATTCGTCTTGAAGGCCCTCCTTAACTTCCTATGAAATCACATATCGTAGTATATATATGTATAGGATTTATCAGTTAACACTTGAGATAATGGTCGGTAACAACTAATTTATATTGATACGCCAACTCCATAAACCCAAAATTCTGACATAATGAAAACTGAACCTAAGACATAAGTAGAAAGGAACCATGAAAATGTTCTCTTAAGCACGAATCAACCCAAGGTAGCTAACTAGTGAGAGAACTACTTAATGCTCCATCTTCCCTGCAACTTGATCTGCAGAGCTTTTCTTCATGAGTCCCTTGTTACAAAGCTCATTAAGCAGCTCAAGGGCTTCCTTTGCCATACCTTCATAAGCTATGCCTTCTATCAGAATCGTATATGATGTTTCAGTCGGTCTACACCCTCTGTTGATCATATAAAGCAAGAAATCAATGGCACGATCTGTTTGCCGATTCTTACAGAGTCCCAGCATTATAGAGTTGAAGGTGACTGCGTTTGGCCTAACGCCCATCCGTTCAAACTCATGGAAGAACTTAATGGCTTCCTCTACTTTTCCTTCCCTGCTCAATCCTCCAACCAGGGAAGAATAGGTGATTGTATCAGGCTTTAGATCTTTTGCACGCATCTCATCTAGCAGTTTTATCGCTTTCCCTGTTTTACCTGCTTTTGCAAGCCCATCAATGACAGTATTGTAAGTGATTAGAACAGGAGAACATCCCTTGCTACTAAGCTGATTAAGTATCTCAACCGCATCTTCAACTTTCCCATCTTTGCACAAAGCCGTAAGCATAGTGTTGTAGGTCACAATGTCCGGGTAACAACCACGAGAGACCATTCTCTCCAAATATTCGATAGCTCTATCCATCTTTTTCTCCTTGCAAAACCCGTGAAGTAGCGGGTTGTAACTCAAGGAATTCGGTTGGCATCCATGTTTAGGCATTTTCTCCAAAATGTCAATCGCTCGGCCAAGCAAACCTTTTCTGCACAAGAAATTAATCAAGATATTGAAAGTGACAACACTCGGTGAAAAGCCTTTACGAAGCATATCAGCAAGAAGCTTCTCGGCATCCATCCATCTCCCAGTACTACACATACTCCGCAGAATTATGTTATGTGTAATAACATTCGGTTCACATCCATTAGACGGCATGTCATTCAAGAACTTAATCGCCTCATCCAATCTTCCTTCTTTGCAGATACCATTCACAAGAACATTATAAGTCACAACATCAGGAGTACATCCTCTCTCCCTCATTTCATCTAAAAGCTTCATCGCCTCTCCAACACCACTCTCTTTGCAAGTAGCTTCGATCAATATAGTGTAAGTAATCACATCCGGATAACAGTTTCTCTGAAGCTGCCTATCAAGAACCTCCATAGCTTGTTTTAGCTTCCCACTATCACAAAGAGAACGCAAGATTGTATTGTAAGTGACAACATCAGGTGAAACACTCATTCTATCAAGAAGAGATAAAGCGTTATTGATCTCTCCAGCTTTGCAGTAGCCGCTAATCATGACATTGTAAGTTATAACATCAGGAACAGCACCAGAACCTTCAAGAATCTCCAAGATCTTAGCAGCTTTTCTTGTTCTACCCATCCTACAGAATCCTCGGATCAATGTCGTGCAGGGGATGATATCAGGGACGTTCCCATGATAAACCATGTTCTCTAGAAACTTAAACCCTTCCTCCAATTCACCAGTTCTAACCATCTGCCGCAAATGGTTATTACTCTCGACATCTTCCAACACAATAGACGAATTCGCAGAGCTGAAATGACCATTACCGTTACTATTACTATGCCGAGAGGATGAATTTTCGAACTTTTGAGCTCTACCATTAAGACCAGAGCTTTCTACCTTTGAAGCAGAGAAAGCAAGAACAAGTGAATTCCTTTTTCGTGACCCAAGTGAGAATTTAGACTTAATATTACTAGTCCTACGACTTAAGCCGTCAAGCTTACTACTTCGATGAAATTGTTGAATCAAGCAAAACCCTTCTTGTCCAGTGCTTGTGGACACCATCAAATCCATAAAAGCTCTCTCCTACGGAAACGAAAACAAAGTACGGAAACTAAACAGATAAAGAAAGTAACGTAATCCTCTCTGAAATAATATGAATTTTGAGACAACGAATAAGAAAATCTTCGAGGGAGAGTGAGAATTTGGAAGAAGAACAGAGGAGGCGGGTTGAATCTGTAAGCGAGCGAAAGGATATGGCACTGTTTTTTTTTTGGACTTTTGTGGATTTGGGCCTCACAATAATTTTAGGAAACGGCCCATAAAGTTGGGATTTGGGCTTTTAACGCTTAAAGTTAAGTGTCTGAACAATTTAACATGGCGGCATCAGAAATGGAGCTGGTCGGACCGGACCGGATCGGTTCGGTTTATTATGGACCACACATTAGAGCGTTTTATAGGAAATTAAATACCAATCACAGAATACCGGATTACAAACCGGCCAACATTAAAAACATAAAAGTAAGACGGGTTAATTCAGTTGAAACGTTTTGAGTTTTACAACCTCATCGGTTCAGGTAACCCTTGAGAAACAACCAATATGAACCTGAACCGGAACATAGCACATTGTATTTTAAGGCTCTATGCCATATATACCGATCAAGATAAACATATATACTCTTAGCAGAGNAAATTAAATACCAATCACAGAATACCGGATTACAAACCGGCCAANACGGCCCATAAAGTTGGGATTTGGGCTTTTAACGCTTAAAGTGAAGTGTCTGAACAATTTAACATGGCGGCATCAGAAATGGAGCTGGTCGAACCGGATCGGTTCGGTTTATTATGGACCACACATTAGAGCGTTTTATAGGNACGGCCCATAAAGTTGGGATTTGGGCTTTTAACGCTTAAAGTTAAGTGTCTGAACAATTTAACATGGCGGCATCAGAAATGGAGCTGGTCGGACCGGACCGGATCGGTTCGGTTTATTATGGACCACACATTAGAGCGTTTTATAGGAAATTAAATACCAATCACAGAATACCGGATTACAAACCGGCCAACATTAAAAACATAAAAGTAAGACGGGTTAATTCAGTTGAAACGTTTGAGTTTTACAACCTCATCGGTTCAGGTAACCCTTGAGAAACAACCAATATGAACCTGAACCGGAACATAGCACATTGTATTTTAAGGCTCTATGCCATATATACCGATCAAGATAAACATATATACTCTTAGCAGAGTCTGGTGTCAAAGTTGAGAGTGATGCCCATGCTGAAAAGCTCCTGGTACAAAAGCTTAGCTCCATAAGGCACATAGACCCTAACCACATGGTCCGAAGATTCGCACAGTCTACAGTACGGCCCTCTGATCGTTCTTCCACTGCTTGGAGTCCTCTCGATCACATTCGCAGCGTTTTGACATTTCCTACAGATGTGCATCTGTGAAGAGTCGCTTAGACTAAAGAGACGCTCGTGTAAATTTGCCGATGCACCATGCGCGATTAGGCAGTCTCTCTCCATTTCTCCAAACTTTATTCCTCCAAACCGCTTTCTGTCTGCGACTGGCTGACGTGTTAGCGGGTGGACTGGTCCTGTGTTCCTGAATTTCACTTTGTCTTCTGACATGTGGACAAGTCGCTGGTAGAAATTTGGACCCATGAATATGAGTGAACGCATCTTCTCCCCCGTTCTTCCGTTGTAGACCCTTTCATTTCCCCATCTTGAAAAGCCAGCCCTGACCACGTATATTTACACTNTCATTTCCCCATCTTGAAAAGCCAGCCCTGACCACATATATTTACACTCAGTTACAATAATCTAAAGAAACAGGTCAAATTAATGGTGTACTGGTCATGGAATCACATTATCACAACATATATTTANACTCAGTTACAATAATCTAAAGAAACAGGTCAAATTAATGTTGTACTGGTCATGGAATCACAACATATATTTACATTTAGTTACAATAATCTAAAGAAACAGGTCAAATTAATGTTGTACTGGTCATGGAATCACATTATCACAACATATATTTACACTCAGTTACAATAATCTGAAGAAACAGGTCAAATTAATGTTGTACTAGTCATGGAATCACATTTATCACAACATCAGTCTTCTAGCTATTATACTGATTATGGATTCTGTAGGATTATAGTCTTTTAGAGATTTTTTTTNGAAACAGGTCAAATTAATGTTGTACTAGTCATGGAATCACATCATCACAACATCAGTCTTCTAGCTATTATACTGATTATGGATTTTGTAGGATTATAGTCTTTTAGAGATTTTTTTAATCCAGTTATGCTCCCTTTTAGTACTCCTAGGAAACAAAAACCATGATTCACTATGATTTATTAAGGTGCTCAATCTAGCACAGTGGCTTATGCCAGTGTATTATCTCAATTTGCTTACTTTTATGCCCAAAATCACAAATCATCAATAAAAAATTCCCTGCCCTTAACAATATCATGCATTTTGTACTACCAAGGAAGATCAAGATATAGCATATCAGTTATAACATCAAGACTTGTACTGTTTCATCCTTTTTCAATCTTTTGTTTATGTTGCTAAAACCAAATGATATTGTAAAAAAAGTACCTGTGAAGCTGCTCGGTGATTTCACTGACACTCGGGGTGGAGAAAGGAGTGGCATGACGTGTCAATTTGGTATATGCCGCAGAGCTGCCTGCTTTCTTTTGGATAGGGCAAGCTATTCCTTTGGAGAGAGCAGCCTCCAAGAGTTGGCCTGGTGTTTGCCTAGAAGGAAAAGCATGCGGATTTATCACAATATCAGGCACAATGCCTTGGATCGTGAAAGGGAAATTCTCCTGTTCCTCTAGATAGCCTAAAACACCCTTCTGGCCATGCATGCTGGAAAATTTATCTCCAAGACATGGAGAACGAACCTGCAAGATGTAAAAGACAGACCAACGGAACATTCAATGAACTCAAAGGGATGAGTTATCTGATAGACAAACTCACTTCAGTATACTCTAGAATTTACCTGTCTAAGAGAAACTGCAGCAAAATTCTTCCCATCATCATTAGATGATAATACCACCTTTTGCACAATCCCTCTCTCAGTGTGCTTGAGCTTTATGCTGTGATCAGTCCCAGACTCTGTACATCTGCCAATAACAATATCGCCGCTGTGCATATTAGCACCAAGGAAAGGGAACCCGTCATCTTCGAGGCTGTCTACTCGCCCAATCTTACTTTGGGTCTTTCCAAAATGAACTATCTCGTCCATTTTCTTCCTCTTTTCAGAGTCCTTGCTGTCAACCTCGGCTTTGTAGCTCCGTATAGCCTCTGTACGGAACATACCCCGTTCCAGTGAAGCTTTGTTCATCACAATTGAATCTTCTTGGTTGTATCCAAGATGAACATTCACGGCAACTATTGCGTTCTGGCCATTAAACAGCACTTCTTTTTTGAGACATTCCGACGCCAACGTCTTGAAAAGTGGCTTCTGAGGATAGAACAGCTGCTGGGACAGTGTATCACAGCGGACATTAGGGTTTGTTGATGAAAACCCAATCGCCTGTTGGCAATGCTTCTGCGACTGATAGAGAACTCTCCTACCATGATCGTGGTTTGCAAATGGGACAATTGCACAGCTCACACCCAACAGGAAGGACAAGTCCAGCTCGCAATGTGTGTAATTCTTGGGTTCCCTC
The DNA here is from genome assembly GCA_900406315.1 of Biscutella laevigata subsp. laevigata. NCBI lineage: Eukaryota > Viridiplantae > Streptophyta > Magnoliopsida > Brassicales > Brassicaceae > Biscutella > Biscutella laevigata. The sequence continues at coordinate 13,080 of OVAU01000089.1, read as the reverse complement.
AGAAGCTGTTTGATTCCCCATGCTGTGGTACAGTCTTCTTCTTCTTCAATCCCGATCAGCTCGAGAATCCCTTGGTCAAGAAGACGTTCGAAGAGATACTGTGACGGTTTGTCTTGCTTCAGCTTGTGGAGATTTTCCACAACCAAGAGAGGTCGCAGTAGTCTACCAGCATCAGTGAAGATCCTCACCTCTTGTTCATCTTTATCTCGCTTGATTTCCACCTGCAAAGACGTTATGATACTATCAGAATAATTTTCGACGACAGAGACATTTGTGAAGTAGAGAAAGTCCAAGGTATATACCAAACAACACAAGAATATTGAATACCACAGGAAATTTGTTAAAACAGAAGATACCTGACGAGGTAATTCATTTTGACACCGCCTGCTTTTTAATTCCGCAACAAATAACTCAGAATCTTTACATAATCCGACCCAGTCGCCATTAAGAAGAACTTTATGTTTTCCACTCAATGGTGTGCTGGTATCATCCACCAGCTCTTCCATTCCACAACCAAAGAGGTTTTCTACCACAGGCTCCAAAACTTGAGTGCTGACAAGTCCAAGGAGAGACATATTCTTCACAAGACCACAATTTTCACCATCTGGAGTTGACAAAAAGCATACTCTGCCCCAGTGAGAGGGATGCCTGAGACCAACATTACAAAAACAATGCAGACATAGTTCAGTTTTTTTATAAGCCCAAACATACAATGTTAAGTTCCCAACACAATTAAACTGTCCTACTGCTCATATTAAAAGTAACCAGAGTGGATAATGTCACTGTCGACATCAGGAAAAATTTATCAGATAGAGTGACAAAGGGGAAAAGAAACAAGAAAGGCGGCATTACTACTACTTAATAGCTGTATCATCTATAGAACACCGTCATAAATCTGGGTTAAAACACAGATATGACTCTGCAGATAACAGTGACCGCCATCATAAATTAAATGAAACACGTTACTAAATTATCTACAAAACAGACTGAAGGCATGTAAAAATTGAATAAATGCAGTCCATACACAATAGTAAGATGGAAATTTCACTTACGGATATCTAGCATCTCCAACCTTGCCGGTATACAGGACCTGCTGTCGTGTTCTCCTCAGATCAATCAACGTCTGTAATGGATTTGCACGACCCAAATTTGCAACAACACCTGAAACCCTTTCCATTTTCCTGAAAGGATGAGACCATGCTCCTGTGGAGAAGGCTCTACTTAGCCCATTTGTGATTATGGAAGCATCCAAATAATGCTCAATAGGCTTCAAATCGCCATCGCCTGTGAGGTGTCTCTGCATGGCCTTGGTCATGGTTTTTCTAGCATGTGCCAGATGCACCCTTATCTCCCTCTCTAACAGTTCTCCAGCCAGCTCAATCCTTTTGTTCCTGAAGTTATCTCTATTCTCACATTTTCTCTTCCCAACAAATGCGCTCAGGAGGCACTTCACCATGTAACCCAGGAAACGTACTTTCTGCTTCATACCTTTGAGGCATGGAAACAAATACAGACGTAGGCATTCCTCCACACTTTCTTCAGGTGGGAATTTGGTGCTCTTAATCTGCTGCTCAACATATGCTAGAGCATTTTTCCCACGGCGAAAAGCTTCACAGACAGCATCAGCTTCTTGGATAGACGCAATGAGGCTGTTGGTAATGCTTGCGTCATCACCATCAAAAGCAATTATGTCGATGGCTTCTTTGTCTGAAGCAACACCCAGCGCAAAGAATAGGACCCAGATTGGGATCTCAGTCGACAAGAAGTACACAGTAAGCACCTTCTCCCTTCTCTTATATTCTTCTGGTTTCTGACTCTCAGCGAGACGCACAATAAATCTATTTCTTTTAGTCTCAGATCTGTAGGAGACTGTCCATGGTGAATTAGAAATCCACAGTCTCTTTGTGCACATCTGTTCTTGAGCAATAAAAACCTGCAGACACACAAATATTCATGTTAGGAACTTGTATAATACCTTGACAATATCTTTCCCAGCATATGTTAGAGAACAAAAAATACATTTTCGGAGGTCAGTAGCAGAAACAGTTTAGCCAAACAAGTTTGATGCATGCATAGAAATTCATGTAAAGAACACATAATCCATCTACTAAGCTATACAGTAAATACTTCAAAACAGAAATCCCATGATAGTGGATATGCAAAAAGTATCAAACTGTGCAACTCACCTTCTCAGCCCCCTTTATTACAAAATATCCGCCCTGATCAAAAGCACAATCCCCCTTGTTGTAGTTTCCTTTCTCGGCTGTTCTGCAAAGAACAGATTTCACCATCACGGGTATCCTACCAATAGGAATCTCCTGCTTTTTGACATCTAATGTCTCCTTCTCGACATAGTCATCCTGTCCCGTCTTGAATTTGTCACTTTTGACAACTTTTTTTACGAAAACCTAGTCAATTTATAGAGTGAAGAGACTGTTATACGAAAACATAACATGTAACAAGAATAAGATACAAGAACAGCAAACCAGAAACTTCATAAAAAGTTTGACAGTTAAAGAGCCACTGACAGTTAAACTTCATAAAAAGTTTGACAGTTTGACAACAAACCAGAAACTTCATATAAAGTCTGAAAGATTACAATAACACAAGCATCAAGCACGCCATTCAAGCACAGTGTGGTAGAAATGGAGGAGAACTAAATAGAAAAAAAACGTAAGACCTTTTCTTTAATATTCCATTACCATGTGTTATTGTAATCTTTCATACTACATAGACACGATTCAGTATACTGTTATAACAGAATGTTGAACCACGATTCACGAAGTGATATTCTTTAATCAACTTTTCTGAGTTTTCAAGCAAGGAAGCTCATTCCTCAACTACAACAAGCTTACATAATTTCAACAAAGAATATGTTAATATTTTTACCTCAACTTGGACATGTACTTTCATCCTTGCTGAGTATGTCATGTTCTGAAGCCTAGCATGCCATGGGAGAAACTCAAGCTCCTTATCCTCAGTAAAGAAAGACGGCTTCTCGACGCTGACTTCTCCAAACTTCACTGTGGCGTATCGCCAATCATGATCCTTGTTTTTGGTTGGATCAAAAGAGGGCTCCACGAGCATCTCACCGAAGGATTCAAACACCTTTTGAAGCCCATGTTCAATGAAGAAGTTGTAAGAGTTGAGCTGGTGACTTATAAGTCCATACTCTTCAAAGAAAGATGTAGCGGCTTTCTTGCAGAAATTCTGGAGAAAAGTTTCTCCTAGCTCAGACGGATTGATCTGCCCAGCAGCCTCAATCTCTTCAATGTCCATCTCGTCTATATCCATTTCTCGTATATTTGCACACACTGTAAAAAATGGAAAGAAAAAACAAAACAGAAATCATAAACCAGGCAAATGCATGTTTCGATCTATGATACAAAATCAATTTTTCACCAGAACAAAAGCATTCAACAAAATACGGGACCGTGAAAACCGTAAACTAAAGCATATTCCCTGGAATTTCAACATTTGAAAGCAGAATCAAAGTGTAATCGACAGAATGTGTACCTAAACTGCTTTAGACGAAGATGAAAGTGAGACGGCGGTGTTGGCGGGAGAGTAGCGAAACTTTCGCCGGAAAAGCTGTGAAGATGATGAGATTCGCACAAAGAGAGTAAAACCCTATAACGTTAAAGCGTCGACGACGAAGAGTGGAGTGAGGAAGCAAAAAAAAAAGACCAAAGAAAAAGACCGTATCTTATGTAAAATGACGAAATTGGCCTGACGTTCCTCAAATTAAAGTTCAAGAGATAGGGGTATATCCGTATATACAATAAAAAACCATTTCCTAATAACAAACCAAAAAACTTCGACTTTGAGAATTGAGTTAGCTACTAAATGAACGTATNAACAAACCATATGTTATTGGTTTATGAATATAATAATAAGGAAACAGAAAATGTTTAGAAGAGACGTAAGTGAAGACGAAAGCTTTGACTTTTGAGACACACGAGTGTAATTCACAACGTTGATCATTGCGACTCTCTTAAGCATTTTTGGGTCCAACACTAACCAAACTGTTTTGACGACAAAGTCAAGAGATTCTCCCACTATTAACCCTTTGCTTTATCTCACGTCCAAAGCAACATAACTTCTCCAAATCTTATCTCTATATAAACACACACACATATATACATGTAAGACCAAAACTCACAAGACATATATCATCAATGTCGTCTCGTAAACTGCAGTTTCAAGATGAAGCCAATCATGTTGGTTTGCTTTCTATCTCTTCTCATGATCCTCTATGTCCATGTACACAACTTTCTCATGAGACTTTCTGTTTCAGGTGGTGATGGACAATGGCATTGCACGGGTTACATTATCAAAGCCTGAAGGAATTGTTACTGGAATCGAGTATAATGGCATAGATAACTTGCTCGAGGTTCTTAATGAAGAATCCAACAGAGGGTATAATGATCCTTGCTTTGTTCCTAGTTCTAATATTGTGATTCAGATGTATAAAAAGTAGATGTTTCCTTCAGATATTGGGATCTTGTTTGGGGAGGATCAGGAATCACTGGAGCATTTGATGTGTAAGTCTTCTTTGTGAGCTTAACACCAAAACAACTGATGCGTAATGACTATTTTCTTTTGGGAACAGAATCAAAGGAACAAACTTTGAGATCATAATGAAGAACGAAGAACAGATTGAGCTTTCTTTCACAAGAAAATGGGATCCGTCACAAGAAGGCAAAGCTGTTCCATTGAACATTGACAAAAGGTTCGTTATGCTTCGTGGCTCGTCTGGATTCTACACATACGCAATCTATGAGCACTTAAAAGAATGGCCTGCGTTCTCAATTGCCGAAACTCGAATTGCCTTCAAGCTCAGAAAAGAGAAGTAAACAACAAGAATCACTCTTTCACTCACATCATTGATAATTTTACCTTCTTCTAATTTTAAGTGAGGTTACAGGTTTCATTACATGGCAGTAACAGACAATAGACAGAGATTCATGCCATTGCCGGATGACCGGTTACCAGACAGAGGCCAAGCTCTGGCTTACCCTGAAGCTGTTCTACTTGTTAATCCTGTAGAGCCACAATTCAAAGGAGAGGTAAAAAGTTATTCAATTTTGCTTCCTTTTCAAGATTACTAAAGAGAAGTTGAAAAAAGGTTTTGTACTGTGTTTTAGGTTGATGATAAGTACCAATATTCATGCGAGAACAAAGACATTACAGTCCATGGGTGGATATGCACAGAACAGCCTTCGGTTGGTTTCTGGCTCATTACTCCAAGCCATGAGTACCGAACCGGTGGACCTCAGAAACAGAACTTGACATCTCACGTTGGACCTACTTCTCTTGCTGTAAGTCCACATAGATAATATACATCTCTCTGCTCTCAAATTGACAAGTTTTAACATCCGATCCTCAGGTTTTTATGAGTGCACACTACACAGGAGAGGATCTAGTGCCAAAGTTCAGTGAAGGAGAAGCATGGAAGAAAGTGTTTGGACCAGTTTTCGTCTATTTAAACTCGTCTACAGATGATGATAATGACCCTCTTTGGCTCTGGGAAGATGCTAAATCTCAGGTTCTCTTGTTTACATAGTTATAAGACCAAAGGAGACATTGTTCATTTTCCAAACTGAAGAAATGTTTCTCTTCTCAGATGAATGTGCAAGCAGAAAGCTGGCCGTACAGTTTTCCAGCATCTGATGATTATGTGAAAGCAGAGCAACGTGGTAATGTTGTTGGAAGACTTCTCGTTCAAGACAAGTATGTAGATGAAGATTTCATCGCATCCAATAGAGGTTATGTTGGTTTGGCTTTGCCTGGAGCTGCTGGTTCATGGCAAAGAGAATGCAAGGTGATACAGAAGCAGACATATAAACTCAGAGTAAATCTTTCCATGGAGATATTTTTCATATATAAATCTTGCAGGAGTATCAATTTTGGACAAGAACAGATGAAGAAGGATTCTTTTACATAAGTGGAATAAGACCAGGCGATTACAATCTCTATGCATGGATTCCTGGTTTTATTGGTGATTATAAATACGATGATATTATCACTATCACTTCAGGTCCTCCTTTCTTTTTTCTTGCTTTCTATTAACTCCCCATAACTTGTTTTCGTCACAATTAAGCCCAATCTAATTCCCTAGAGGTATGTATGTAACTTCAGGCTGTTATATATATGTGGAAGATTTGGTATATCAACCTCCAAGAAATGGACCAACATTATGGGAAATTGGCTTNTTTTTTCTTGCTTTCTATTAACTCCCCATAACTTGTTTTCGTTACAATTAAGCCCAATCTAATTCCCTAGAGGCATGTAACTTCAGGCTGTTATATATGTGTGGAAGATTTGGTATATCAACCTCCAAGAAATGGACCAACATTATGGGAAATTGGCTTTCCAGATCGATCTGCCTCAGAGTTTTATGTTCCTGATCCAAATCCGAAATATATCAACAAACTTTACCAAAATCATCCTGATAGGTCTTAATATATGAACTCTAAACTCACAGACACAGGATAAATATTAGAATGCACCTTTTAATGATTTAATTCTCTAGCAGGTTCCGACAATATGGATTATGGGAAAGATACGCAGAGCTATATCCAGACAAAGATTTGGTATTTATAGTTGGCTCTAGTGACTATAGAANAAATCATCCTGATAGGTCTTAATATATGAACTCTAAACTCACTGAATAGATATTAGAATGCCCCTTTTAATGATTAAATTCTCTAGCAGGTTCCGACAATATGGATTATGGGAAAGATACGCAGAGCTATATCCAGACAAAGATTTGGTATTTATAGTTGGCTCTAGTGACTATAGAAGAGACTGGTTTTACGCTCAAGTCACTAGGTTTTTTACTCACTCATAACATTTCAATTTCTTGGATATTTACGTTCTTCTTCTTCTCTAACCTCGTAGCCATGTTTTCTTGTTTCATAGAAAAATTGATAGCAAAACATATCACGCAACAACATGGCAAATCAGNAGAGACTGGTTTTACGCTCAAGTCACTAGGTTTTTTACTCACACATATCATTTCAATTTCTTGGATTTTTACGCTCTTCTTCTTCTCTAACCTCGTAGCCATGTTTTCTTGTTTCATAGAAAAATTGATAGCAAAACATATCAAGCAACAACATGGCAAATCAAATTTCAACTCAAAGACATTGATAAGATTCACAACTATACTTTACGAGTAGCCATCGCATCCGCTACTTTTGCTGAACTCCAAGTACGTGTGAACGATCTGAATGCAAGTCCGTTGTTCACGAGTGGATTGATCGGGAGAGATAATTCGATAGCAAGACATGGCATACATGGATTGTATTGGTTGTTCAATGTGGAAGTCTCTGGCTCTAAGCTTGTAGAAGGTGATAACATATTGTTTCTCACGCAGCCAAGGTGTTCAAGTCCTTTTCAAGGGATCATGTATGATTACATCCGATTCGAAGCTCCAAGCTCATGATGATATTTTCTAAATTGAATTTTTTCATAAAGTTGAAGCATTTTGATTTAAAACGTTGGTTGATTTAATCACATTCATATATAGTTTGTGGTGCCTATGGAACAATTTCAGATTGCCTAATTGAATTAACTACAGTAGAACTGTGGCAAGGGGGCCCAAAAAAAAACAGACCGTGTTGCTCTATGTGATTTCAGGTTTCAAGTAGTAGTCAGCCAGAATGTAAGAACAAGTTGTGAAGTAATTAGAGCTCGATTTTATGGCTAGAAACAAACAGCCAACTCCACAGTGAAGAAAATGTGCTTGAAGCAGGCTTCTCTTTTGGGTCATCTAGATTAGCATTGCAGAGGTTTTCAAAACCATGCTGGAGATGAGGGGTTACCACTTTGGCCTGTTAAATAGGGTAATGTGTCTCTAGGTTTAACAGGGAATGGTAAATATTTGTAGAAGAATTTGGAGGGAGAGATTCAATTTACCTTGAAATCTTCGAGAGGACAGAAATCTTTCCCGTCACAACCCTGTTGGTGGAAATGGATAAACTTGTAAGGAGATATTAGGAAACAGAACGAACGAAATATGGAATGAGTCAATTCATTTCTCAAACAGAATGAAAGAGATAAAGTTGGGATTGCGTATGTTAGATAGATGAAACTTACTGGAACTGCAATCGGGTGCTCGTTGTGCAGAACCTGCACGTAGTATTTGGGAGAGGAATCTGCAGGACAACTGTAGAGGACAAGCATGTTGTTCCCACCAAAAGGAGCCATGGTGCTGCCTCTGAAATCTCTGGTTTTAGGAGGCTGAGGAGGGAGTTCCAATGGTTGCTCCTTCCGTATTTTCTCATACTCTGTAACATTTCAAACTTCCTTTCAGAACAAGGACTGAAAGGAAATATATGTTTCACAACAGACACAAGTGCAGCATATGAGAAGTGAAAATTGATTGACTAACCAGATCCATCAAGGAAAAGCCCGAGAAGACAAGAAAAGGGAACAATTGTTTCGGCATGTGCAAACCTAAGTCTTGCTTTTTCATAACTTCCAGGTGGGAGGTTTTCTACACGGCAATAAAGTAGGACAAACAATTAGATTTGGTAACTAGGACGACAAGTAAACTCTTCATTTCTTTTCCTGGTTTCAAGTTGACATTACCTTCTCGGGCCTTGATAGCTTCTTCCATTGAATTCAAAACATCTTCTAGCAGTGGAACTCCCATTTTGTAGTTCAAGGAATTGCCATAACCTTTGAGGATAAACACTTCCAAGTCATCTGCCCATTCCAGTAAAGTAACCTACAGATGAATTTTGTTAGACATAACTAGCATTAAAGCATAAAATCCATAAGCTTTAGGATATCTAAATAGCGAATAGATATATCCAAACACATCAAAACATGATTGACAACTTGTACCTCTGATGGCGTGAAAAGCTCACAACTTTGATTAGTTACATTAAGCAATGATGCTTCCTGAGATTTTTAAACAAATGTCAATATTATAACTGACTCATGACAAGAAGGTGTGATAGCCTTCAGGAAGGGAATGTATAAACTTTAAGAAATTTAAAACGAAATGCAAAAAGAAAGCACCTGCTTGCACAGAAACCAGAGAGAAGAAATGTCTNAAATCCATAAGCTTTAGGATATCTAAATAGCGAATAGATATAACCAAACACATCAAAACATGATTGACAACATGTACCTCTGATGGCGTGAAAAGCTCACAACTTTGATTAGTTACATTAAGCAATGATGCTTCCTGAGATTTTTAAACAAATTTCAATATTATAACTGACTCATGACAAGAAGGTGTGATAGCCTTCAGGAAGGGAGTGTATAAACTTTAAGAAATTTAAAACGAAATGCAAAAAGAAAGCACCTGCTTGCACAGAAACCAGAGAGAAGAAATGTCCTGTTTTGTGAAATTTAAATCATATCTCTTTGCAACGGAAGCTGTAATCTTATCCAGAACAGGTTCCTTGAGCTTATCCAGAGCAGGCCTTTTAGCTTTTCTATAGCTCTGCATTCATGTAAAGAAAAGAAAAACTCAGAAACAAAATGATAAATATACTGAGGATGAACCAGACTTAGATTGAGTCAATCACAACAATACCTTGTAGTTTTGACAACATTCAAAGAATCTAAGCTTTGTATCACTTGCACGATTTTCACTAGTGACAGCGAATGCTCTATTACGGCCTGGTCCCAGATCCCCTTTCTCACTGAACAACCCCATTCCAAATGCCACAGCACTTGCAGACGCCCGAGGAATCTACCAAGAAATTTAGTAAATTCAGGAATGTCCTCATAACATTTGCAATCAAAGTTTCTGGTGTTTACAAAATGAGATTTTGCAATCAACCTGCGTAGCTCTTATTGTATAGACATCAGGGTGGTAGTCGTCTTTAAACAAAGTGGGAAACCGTTCCCTAACCCGGATACCCAAATGGTACAACTCGTCCTCTCCTTGTTTGATCAGCTCCCCGCCTTTCACTTTTCCTTCCCAAGGAGATGCCCATTGCCCTAACCAGCCTGGAATCTTGTCTGATGGCAATTTCCTAGCTTCTGCATCTCTTACTATTTCCTTTAACCTACCAGCCAAATTCTCCAGTTCCCGCAACCGTTTCTTGGTCGGAGATCGAGTCCCGTGCCTAGCCTAACATGTTAAAGAAACCCACCATTACATTCTTCATTTTTTCCAAATTTGGATTTCCAGTCTCATACTTCTCAAATACATTATGCTTACCACAAGGTTAAGGTGGATAGGTGTACATTCACTGGGGATATTCGACGCTTCAATCAATTTTTGGGTAACATCTTTCGAAGCAGAGTATCTGCACATCAAATTAAATTCCCCTCAAAAAATTATAACTTTCTAGAGAAAAATTTACACAGATTCCTGCAATATGCACCCTCTATTTGATAAAAATCTGAGGAATTAGGTTAAACAAAATAAGATGTTGAGAGTATAACAAGAGAAAGAGAGAACCTGGTGACGGTGGATAGGTGATGGCGAACATCGAAGCCCTGACCTGCCTGTGAAACTACAAATATACAAAACAATATGATCCAAAAAGAAACAGTCTTCATTGGAATCTCTCAAGCTTTCTGATTTCCTTCAGGACATAGAAAACAATTTTGGGTCAAAGTTTCTGTCCTCTTTATCAAGCTACTGTTCTTGTACTTCGGGCGGGTCACACGACTCACACGGGATCGTTTCCGTTCACGCCACGTGTCCGTCCGTCACGCTTTTTGGTTCTAATCAATAAAGGTTTTTTAATCTCCATGGTTTTTGTAATTTGTTAGGTTCAGTTCGGTTTAAGTCGGTTTACAGAAATCTTGTTTGCTAGGAGCAACCTTGGCTCTAGCTTCTTACTTCTACTGCCTGCACAAAGCAAAGAAAAAGGAGATTGCAGAACGGAGCAAAAGAGAGAACAACTGCGAATCGTAGTGTCTGCTTTTGGTCTACAATATTGAAACTCTTATTACTTAGNCCACGTGTCCGTCCGTCACGCTTTTTGGTTCTAATCAATAAAGGTTTTTTAATCTCCATGGTTTTTGTAATTTGTTTGGTTCAGTTCGGTTTAAGTCGGTTTACAGATATCTTATTTGCTAGGAGCAGCCTTGGCTCTAGCTTCTTACTTATACTGCCTGCACAAAGCAAAGAAAAAGGAGATTGCAGAGCGAAGCAAAAGAGAGAACAACAACTGCGAATCGTAGTGTCTGCTTTTGGTCTACAATATTGAAACTCTTATTACTTAGTGTCTTGCAGATACAAATACTGTGTTTGTCCTGCAAGTGTTCTTTATTGATTCAAAAGTCGTATACATCCAAATGAGACACTAAAATACACCCGTGATGAAATCTATATCTCAACAACAGCTACAAATAATCCCCTCCCAGATACAGAGAATCGACTTCACGAGGTTTTGGAGTGGATGAGTTTGTTATGTCAGTCTATAGCGCATGAATAAACCTTTTTTCACATAACCCATTCCTCGAATTTACCAAGTTTATTTGAAGAATTCTTCTTCCAGAAAGGCTTGATCTGAGTGAAATTGCCGGTTTTCTGCAACAAAAGAACAGACAACAAAAGCTAAGTAGGAAATTCCTGCATCAGAATATACAACCATCAGAATANTGATCTGAGTGAAATTGCCGGTTTTCTGCAACAAAAGAACAGTCAACAAAAGCTAAGTAGGAAATTCCTGCATCAGAATATACAACCATCAGAATATATAATACCTTAAGGCAGAGACTTCTGGTTGAATCACAAATAGGGTAATCAAGCGGACAACAATGACGACCATCCTTGCAACACACAGCAGATTCTAGCTCGCAGCATTTCCATGTGAAACATAAACCAAACAAGGTTCTTGCACAGCAACATGTCTCTCCAGCTGAACAATAAGTGAAAAGGTTGCATTTGTTGGGACCAGGAGGACCCGGTGGAGGCGGGTTTGGATGTGTCTTGATAGGATATGAAGCAAGCGTATTGATTCCACATATCCCTTCTGAATTCCCAGTGTTACGCTGCATATGCATATACCCATCCATTCCCCAACTTTTTCCCCATGAGTTCTTGATAATCCAGTAATCAACCCCATTCTCTGAACCATATCCTACTATGAGCACTGCATGATCCAATGATGTAGAACACGGACCAGAGAATATCCCCTGCATCAAAATGTTAAAATTTTACATACAGATTACCATAGGTGTATCTCAAACTTACAACTTACACGAGAGTATAATTGAAACGCTCTCTCGCTTCCACAGATGCCAACACTAACTGGCTGAACCGCTACTGCCTCCATTAACGCTTTCTCGTCATTCGATTTCACAGCAGCGTAGCTATCAATTGTAACAACCCGGTTTTTCAACTGCAGAACAGAGGTGGCTCATGTACCTTAGCAAATAGAGAGGAACAAGGAGGAGAAAATCAAGCATTAAGAAGCAAAGCAATACCTTATCCTTCTTACAGGTGCCATCACGTTCTTGGTAAGGATAATCTTTCTCTGTGTCTATTCCATGGTTTTTTATGACAAATTCAAAAGCATAGTCCATGAGACCACCATTGCAGCCAGCATTGTAGGACTTGTCACAGTCAATCAGTTCCTGCTCAGAGAGGCTGATGAGATCTTCTGTTACAATCTTGTTGATTCCCTCTATAGCTCCAGTAGCCGAGAACGACCAACACGCCCCTATAAATGTACTAGACCATCAGCATCCTCCAAAAATCAACATGGATACATCTGAGAACAGTGTTCTAAATTGCTAAACTCTATCTGAGATAACAGATTTTCAGTTTCTGACCAAATTCCTACCTTTATCCATTCTCACAAGCAATAAAAGAAGAAACAAAGATATTTGCCTCTAGACTTTTCCTAAGAGTTAAGAACATGAAATCTGATTCAGTTGCACCGCAAGATAAGTTCAATTTTCTGCCATAATCAAACATGTACAGAAAAGTCAACTATTATACTTAAAGGAAAAAAACATGAAAGAGATGCAAAATTAGATTACTGTGACAAACTATGCAATGATTGATCTTCTTGTAACATGCTAAATAACCATAGAAGATGAATTCGCTAAGTTCTAAAGCTTGTGATTTCTCCGATACCATAGTCTTGATCT
>OVAU01000088.1:160-28927 GCA_900406315.1 Biscutella laevigata subsp. laevigata | reverse complement strand
ATTAATAATAAGGTATCATAAAATTGAAATTAAATATTTTAGTTAGTTGGTTAGCGATATTTTTATTTATGTCATCCTAGAAAATAGTCCAATATAACTTTTTAAGTAGATTTATTCTGTTTTAATATAACAGATTATAATATTGCTTTGAAATGATTAAATCCTATAAAGTTAAATATTATTAAATCATAAATCGTGAAATTTAGGGATATATTTTAAAGAAAATCCTAAAACTATTGAATCCTATATTTTTAAAAGTCCTAAAACTACTAAATCTTAAAATCTAGGGATATTTAATAAAAGAGTCTTGATATATAGAAAATTTTTATTTTAAAATTATTAAATCATAGAAATTAAATAATAAAATATTTATTTAGAGATATATTTTGTTAATGTGATATATGCTGCAGAAAAATTATATTAAAATATTTTTTTAATCATCCTGAGAAATAGTTTATATGACTTATTTGTGAAAGATTCATGTTGTTTTAATAGAATAGATCAATAGATTAGTAATCTATTTAAAAAAAAAACTAAATAAAAAAGAATAATTGAAATAGGGAGGGAGGGAATGTGCAAGTAAATAATTGCACGTCATATTTTCTTTTTCTTAAAACATTTGGTTTGGTTTGGTATGTAATGTCCTCTCATTGGGTAGATTCGGGACTCATGTAACTATCTTCGCCACGTGGTGAGATATGAGGTCATATTAATCTTGTCGACCGGTAATAGCCGGTGAAAACAGAGGGTAATGCCGGTAAAGTCACGTGGAGAAATGTCAATAACAGGCTAAAAAGGGTTTAAGCAAAAACNTAAGCAAAAATCGTGGTCGTCTTTCTCAAAGGGTTTTTGTTTTTTCTTTGAGGCTTTTCGGAGAGAGATTGGTTTTGCTTGTGGTAAGAGAAGATCGCATCGTGTGGGTAGCGTTTTAAACAAGTAAAAATAAAAGTTTCCGTCACTTTCTCGGGAAAACACATGTGTTAAGGAGAATTTCTCAGAGAGGGGTTTGGTGTGAGTCTTTCGTTTACGTTACTCTTCTTTTTTTTTACCGATCTCGCAATTGCCGGGTTATTCACCGGAAATAATCATTTCTTCCGAGGAGTAATTGTCTAGAAACTGAAAGGTGAGAAAACTCGAGTTTTTCGTTGTTTTCTTTCTCCTTGATTCTGACGTTTTCGTTGGGAATACGAGACCGTATAACCAAAAGATAATTTCGTTTTCAAGGGAATTTCGGTCTGAAGGTTTATAGGCAAATCTGAATTCTTCCTTCTTTGGTTTCTGGACCTGAAACTTGATTGCTGTCTTCCTCTTATGTATTTAGCATATTTCGCTTCTATTTTTTTTTTTTTAAATCGCTTTGTTACACGACGGGAATTGTATTCTTCTATCTATAAAATCCGATCTGAGATTTAGAAATGGGGCTCTTTTGCACACCCGTGATCTGTTGGCTCCTTGATCCTCAGATCGATTTTTTTGGTCTATCTGTCAAAAATTTTCATTTTCATTAAGTTTTGTTAGGGTTTAGAGTTTTCCTGTGCGGAAGTATCTCTGACTCTAGGTTTCGGATCTCATATTGTTTTGGATTTTGGGTTTATCGGTCAAATTTTTCATTTAATTTTTGTTAGGGTTTAGGGTTTACTTGTGAGGAAATATTTTTAACTCGAGATTTCGGATCTCATATTGATTAGGGTTTTAGGGTGGTTTAAGCTTGTTTCACTGGGCTTGAAAATCCTTACTTTTTTCCTTCAGTAATTCCAGTTACAAAACTTTCTTGTTCTGTACTTCATTTTCTCAAATCTTTGTTGAAATAAGTTTAAGTTACCCCGAGTTTAGATTCGCTGCTTATTTTTCTGTACGTGATTAGCTGACTTTTTTGTTTTATTTTACAGAATTTCGTTGATTAGAGTGACGAGCCATTGAAACACAAGCTTATTTCCTGTGGAAAATCACATCATCGTGTTATGCATTCTGAGAAATGGTGTCGCATAAGCGCGTAGAAAAAATTGGATACAAAGGCTACCAGTTACCTGCCAATGCAAGAGCACCCAGATCAGCGCGGGTAATGACCGTACCATTCGTGAGTTTGATTTTGTTGTAAGGATTTCATTATTAGTTGTATCTGGACAGTCACTTACTTACGTTTCACTCCTTTTTTGTCCAGAAGAGGCGCAGTTTCGAGAAAAAGATAAGCGAAGATGAGGAAATGTGTGCTATTGATTTACTGGCCACCGTAGCTGGAAACTTGCTGTCTGAGAGCGGACGTCGTCTCATGTCTATTGACCAACCGCTTAATGGGATTGAAGATAATTGTGTAGTTACAGAAATTAGTGTTAAGGAGGAGTTCCCGGTGGAAGAAAAACCTCTAAATCCAGTACCTTTATCCGAGAAAGATCCTTATCAGGGATCTCTGAGTCCCTGTGGACTCAGTTCCGTGATAAATGGGAAAGTGGAAAATGAGGCTGAGGGTTTTAGCAATTCCGGGGGTGGCAGTTCTTGTCAAGTGGGGAGCTTCAGTCAGTATTTAAAACCTGGTATCAATGGGGAAGCAGTAGTTCTGGATTCGAGATCTGATGGTGTAGTTAGTTTAGGTAGTAGTAGAACCGAAGTGCCATCAATGGGGAGTGGTGCTTCCCATGGCATTCGGGATGATGTAAGTTTGTTTAGTAGAGATGATGATGAAAAGTTTTCTAGTTACATTTGCCCTCGTGTGATCAAAAAGTCGCCTAGGACTGTGCCACGTATTGGAGACAGAAGAATCAAGAAGATATTGGCTTCTAGACTCTGGAAAAGAGGTTCTAGACATGCAGGTAGTCGCCCGTCTAAAGGTTCTCATCTATCTTCTCATCATAAATTCACTGAAGGTTCTGTTTTGAAGACATGCATTTGGTGTTGCAGATGTGAAACCATGGAGATACCATTACGTTAACCATCAGAGGAACTATCCTACCAAGAAAGGGAGATACTATGGCCACGTTCCTGATTCATTTTCTAACGATTATCATTTGCGCACAAAGATGTGTACAGGTAAACTGACCCTTTTTTTCTTCTGATCCCTCTCTCTGGATCTTTTATCTTTTTGCTGGAATTAGTTTCTGCAATTTGTTTTGCAGGCAGCAGATCACTTTCTTCGATGAAGGGTCAAGGAGCATCTTTTGTGTCAAGCGACTCTCATGGTACACAGGAGTCTAATTTGAAATTATTTCTAGGCTCTACTTGTTCATGAAAATGAAGTAGCTTACGTGAGATTGCATTTTTACTGCATTCTTTTTTGAATCATAGTGAGGTTGCGGATCAAGTCATTCAGGGTGCCTGAGCTTTTCGTAGAAATTCCAGAAACTGCCACTGTCGGCTCCTTGAAAGTAACATATCTAGCTCTTCAAATCATGCTTCCTTTTCCAGTCTGTTAACTGACTTCTTAAGTTCTTGTGGTCTTCTTGCCTCTGCAGAGAGTGGTGATGGAAGCAGTGACCACTTTGTTGGGTGATGGACACCGAGTTGGTCTGATGATTCAGGGGAAGAGAATCCGAGATGATAACAAAACCCTACATCAGACTGGGATCTCTCAGGATAACATTCACTTAGACAGCATTGATTTCAGCCTTGAACCCAGTTCAGAAATGGCTCGGCTGCGAACTAGGTTCGCACTTCTATTCACAACTTAAAGTTGCAACAACATTGAGAATTTCAAATCTTTTGTGGCTTAGCTTCGTGTTTTGTTATCCAGTAACCCTTCGGAACATGTCTGCGAGGAATTGCCTATGTGCCTTGCTTCTAACATGGATAAGGTGTTGAAATCGGACCATGACTCAGCTCTGTTCCAGGCTGATTCATTTGCTAAGAAAGATGCGAGAGATGATTCTAAATCTCTGGTTCCTGTGGCGTTCACTGAATTGTCTCCTCGACCACCTTGTTGTAAAATTAAAAAAAGTGAGCAGCAGCAGCAACAGGCTGCACAGCGCAGAATTCGTCGACCTTTCTCGGTTGCAGAAGTAGAAGCACTTGTTCAAGCAGTTGAGAAACTCGGTACTGGAAGGTAAGCAAAACTAATATAGCATTGGCATTTTTATGATTGTGACTGAGGTAGAAAAAGAATATGATGATTGGAGTTTTGTAAAATCTGCAGGTGGAGAGATGTTAAGGTTCGTGCTTTCGAGGATGCAGACCATCGCACCTACGTTGATCTCAAGGTTTGCACTTTGCATTAATCTGTACCCTAAACCCAAGTCGTATGATTAGGTCTGAGCAATCAGCGTTTGGTGTTATGCAGGATAAATGGAAAACGCTGGTCCACACGGCTAAGATATCTCCACAGCAGAGGAGAGGAGAGCCAGTGCCGCAGGAACTTCTAAATCGAGTCCTGAACGCTCATGGCTACTGGTCACATCAACAGATGCAGCAGACGCAGAATGTAAAGGACGAGCAGCAGCAAGAGACACTAACTCAGATAGAGGCTTTGGTGGCTGGCTAAGTACATCTGCTGCAGAGATTTGATCTTTTACTTGTTTTAACTTCGACTGTGTACATTTCTAATCGGAACAAGGTCGTTTTTGACCAGTTTAGGGCTTTTAGAGGATTTGCTGTACATCTTTTGTCACATTCTCATTTTCTATGTATATTTCATTCTAGACTCTTTTTTGTTCTCTTTTCTTTTTCATATAAGAATCAAAGATTAATAAACCCGTCTAGATTAGTCTCGACTCTCATCGAATTCAGGCTACGCTGGATTAAGAAATGGAAAACTATAATTTTCAATCTAAATTGGACCGGCTGGCCTCATCGGTTCGGGTTTTAGCAGAAACCAATCTATTCTATTAATTAACCGGAAAACAGAAGACCGGTCGGTACATGATTCAGACTAGATACTCAAAAACCCCAAACTTTACTCTCTCCAGTCCAGACTCTTTTCTATCGATTCTTAGTTCTTAACGTCGAATCTTGCTCAGGTCATCTACTTCTTCTTCTCCCCCAGCCGATTCGGCCACGTTTCACCACCTCGGCGAGCCTCTGGTGTACGAGGACGGGTTCGAGGTGTGTCTAATACTACGCAACTCATTTCCTTTTGAAATTCGTAAGCTCATTTCTGGTGGAATTTAGGGTTTAGGAAAAGGATGGGTATCTTAGTCAAATTTAAGAACCTGAATAGTTTTATTTCCGCTCAGGTGTTTAGCTGGTAAGGGCATGCAACGTATCTGCTCGTTTCCAGGTATTCAACTTTGTAAGTGAACTAAATTGACTTTTTCCTTTGATCTCCTTCATGTTTTGCCTTTTGACAAAAATTCCCTTCTGTTATTGGGCTTCTAGTGTTGTTCTCTCTTCAACTATTTTGATTTGTGTTATTGTTAGTTGTTACATTGCCAATTATATGCTGAATGAAGAAGTGATATTTGCGTTTTTCGATTTGGTGATTGATTAACAGACTACTGAATTCGGCAAAACTTTATGGATTCTGTAGAACTCAACATATTTGGCTTTGATACAGTATATATCATAGATCGAATCCTGTTTGGATTTCTTTATCTAATACATGTTTATTAGTTTCTAGAAGTTTCAGAGCTTTAGCAGTGCCACCACGTTACTTGAACTATCCCACGAAGCCACTCAAGTGTTTATCAGTTCAGATGGAGAAGAGCAACTTATCTTCTGGTCTCAGAACCGAAAGTAGTGCGAAGCCAAGAGGAGCACTGATAGTTCTAGAAGGTCTTGACCGTAGCGGGAAATCAACTCAATGCGCTAAGCTACACTCTTTCTTGGAGGGTTTAGGATATCCGACTGAGCTCTGGAGATTTCCTGATAGAGAGACGAGTGTTGGTCAGATGATATCTGCATATCTCTCTAATAAGTCGCAGTTAGATGATCACACAATTCATCTCCTTTTCAGCGCCAATCGTTGGGAGAAAAGGTCTTCTTATTCTTAGCTCTCTAATTCCTTACCTTCTTAATAAGAAAACTGAGAGCATTATTTGAGATATGCAGGTCATTGATGGAGGAAAAGCTTAAAACAGGAACTACACTAGTAGTTGATCGTTATTCATATTCTGGTGTAGCTTTCTCATCAGCTAAAGGTCTCGAGATCGATTGGTGCAAGGCACCTGAAATCGGATTACTGGCTCCAGATTCTGTACTTTACCTTGACATTTCACCGGAACGAGCTGCTGAAAGAGGTGGATATGGAGACGAGAGGTACGAACGCGTGGAGTTTCAGAAAAAAGTTGCAGGCTTTTATCAAACATTACACGATTCTTCATGGAAGGTCAATTGATCAAGACTCTTTTTTCCTTCCTCTGAAGAGTTGGATTATCTGGATCAAAAAACAAAACCTTGAAACTATCTGTGGTGTTGCAGATAATCGATGCGAGTGAAGCAATGGAGGAAGTGGAGAAGAAGATTCAAGAGGTGGTAATAGATAAAGTCAAAGAGTGTAGTAAAGGAAAGCCACTTTCTCTCCTCTGGTCATCTTGATTGATTTTGATCAAAGCTCATCAATTGTGTTTTCAGTTTGTGATTTTGAAGGAACTACAATGAAGGAGCATGATTTGGGCCGTATAATCACATTAAAAAGCCCAAGTTTTAATGTGCTGTCGTCACTAATGATGTGGATAATCAGTTGTTATCGCATAAAGATAGATTAGAGCCATTAATTAAAGGACAAATCATTAAACGATACCGCATTTGGTTAAACTAAACTCAAGTTGAAGAGTAATCAGTAATTAACAATAGTATCAGTAGATTGATTACAAATGATAATATCTCTCTACAATTAAAAACAAGAGACAAATGTGAGAGGATGTAAGAAATAAGTAGCCACGCGCTTTCGACAGTGAATTTCCCTAGGGTAATTATTAAAGTTGTGTTTCGCTGGTATAAGACACGCGTTCATCTTGCGCGTGGGAGAAATGTTTAAGGGATCAACTTTTGATTGGTCTAAGATTTGTACGGTCAACTCAACATTAAATTTAAATAAAAACAGAACCGAATCGAATTATAACATCTAATTAACAACGATGTGTTCGTACGTAGTAGGAATATAATATTAAGGTTCATAAATATCATTTCAAGTATTAAAATAAAAAAATACATACATGGAAAAAAAACATTTGTATATAATATATATCATTCCATAGTGAAAGTTAGTGATGATGTTTAATTCAAATTTCACTTAAGTTTGGATATACTCAATTTATCAAAAGTGATCATATAATATAAACAAATTAAAATGGATTTTGGTTTCACTCAAATTCTAATAAGAATAGTATTTATTTTTAAAATAAATTTACTTAGTAGATAATTTTATTAATTCTTAATATTCAAAATTTTGTTTGGTTTTCGGATATATAAAAAAGGAATCGTATTTTGTTAAAAATGATAAAATTGTAAATCTATAATAAGATATTAAAAATATGCCTTATTTTTGGATAATATTTTCATCTGGTTTAGATTGGTAAACAATTGAGTTAAAAATAACACTTTGTGAATTGATCATACATAAATTATAAATATAAGGAGAAAATATTATAGAATTCTTTTATAGATGGAGACTTTCATTGTATTATTTTATAAAAGCATTAAGAAAACATGGATTTCAACTAAAACCTGAGTAAATGACAATTAAAAAACAAAAATATTAAGAAGATAAGTTGAATCTAGACCAACAAATAAAATTCAACTCGAATATTCCCTTTTATTTCCCCCTTTCGCTTTCTTTGTGACTAATGCCTATTCCAATTAAATTAATTATAACCAATCATGTTATACGAGATGCTAATTATATTTATTTAATGAAAAGATCGTATTAAGGAATCCAATAGCGTCGTCTTTCGAACTTTTGACTTTTCAAGAATATTTTGACACAGTCAAAGATATGAAATGATTTTGTTACTTGATAATAAATTGATTAGGAGAGAGAATTAGGTATGCTATCCACGTTACACTTCACCCAAAATACTAATTCCTTGGACTTCAAGATTTATCTCTGTGGTTTTACTTTATAATATGTTATAAAATTGCCGACAAAAAAAAAATATGTTATAAATCGATGGTGTCAGTATTATTATAGAACCGATGTTTGAAAACAGTGTTCTACATAAATAAATAAAACGAATCATGATAAGCAAATCGATGTTCCACGACCATTAGAAGATTTTCCAGTATTTAAAAGATTGTGAAAGTTCAAAAGCAAAATAATTGCGATTGATAGTAATCATTCAATTTAGGAAAAGGGCTATGATTTCTGAACATGATTATAGGCAAGCGGGTGCTAATTATTCCTATTTTTAAAATAAATATGTAATATTTATTTTATTAATTTAATCATTTGATTTAACTACTAAATTAGATTAAAATAACAAATTTATATAATTTGGGTATTGACTAAATTAAACTTTCAACTTATAATTAAACATTTTGAATATATTAACTTATTTATAACTTTGATTCGTATTCTCTTATTATTTCATCATCGATATGAATGCTATGTGTTTTTGTTTGTTAGTATTTTATACTTGTTTTAATATCCCCGAATAACATAAAACGAAAAAAATATAAATTTTTAAATCACATGAAAATATACTTGTTTGATACTTATAATAATAATATAATGTAAATATAAATTCGACAAAAAAAAATTAATTTAAATATAAATAAGATAATATAATGATATATGAAATCTTATTTCCTTAATTGAATAGACCATATTTTTTTTTGTCAACTTTTGTGGGACACAAATGGGTCAGCCCACTAACATAAACTCTCATAAATGAGAGGAGCAAATGCTCTCACGGATACTCGAAGTCCCGACCTGGTAACAGTGATGTCATGTGTTTTACCACTGGACTAACGTCACTTGTTAATTGAATAGACCATATAATATTTACATATTTAACTATAGAAATATATATAATATCTTCTGGAAACAGAAAAGCCGCTTCTCTGGCTGAAGGAGGGGGATAAGAACACAAAATTTTTCCATGCGGCCACTAAACAGGGGAGAGCCAGGAACCAGATTGTTGGCATCCTCTCGGATGAGGAAGTATGGACAGAAGACGAGGAGAAAAATTCGGGAGGTGGCGATTGAATTCTTTAATCAAAATTTCCAAACATCTGGTATAGGCGTGGGATTCGGTTCGGGTCGGGGCAAACCGGGTCGGTTTTCTCGGTTTTTGGGTATTTCGGTTTTTGAATTTTAATTCCGAATTGAACCGAAATTTTATGTAATTCGGTTCTGTTCGGTTATCGGGTAATTCGGGTATTTCAAAAATTACCCGAATTGAACCGAAATCAATTGTAATTTCGGGTAAACCGGAAAAAATCGGATCAAATCGAATATTTTTGGGTAATTCGGTTCTGAAATTTCGGTTAATTTCGGTTAAATCGGTTAATTTCGGGTATTTGGTTTATTTTCAAAATTTTGGTTTAATTTTGGTTTAATTTTGGTAAAATTTCAGTTTAATTTCCGAAAATTAAAAAAAAAAAAACAATTTCGGTTGGCCGATTGGTTTGGCGAACCGAACCGGGCTGAACCGAAAACCGAAATCAATTTCGAATTGATTCCGATGGGTACCCGATTGATAACCGAAACCGAACCGAAAACCAAAAACCGAAAAAACCGATTCGGTCTGGTCCGGTTCAATCAGGTCGATTATTAATCGCAGGCCTGATCTGGTACGTCAAATATTAACACCTCCCTGGGAAATATTCATCCGAGGGTAACTGCGTAGATGAATACGGAGCTATGCAAACCGGCATCGGCGGAAGAAATTAAGGAGGCACTCTTTGCAATTAACTCGAAAAAACCGCCTGGACCAGATGGCATGACGGCCCTCTTCTTCAAAAAGTACTGGCCACATGTCAGTGCAGATGTTATCCAGACGGTACAAACCTTTTTGGACACTGGGCAACTTGACCCGCGACTGAATGAGATCAATCTGTACCTCATACCGAAGATAACCCGACCAAGAACTATGGCCAATTTCCGGCCAATTGGCCTATGTAATGTATGCTACAAGGTTATCTCGAAATTGCTCAGTCGACGGCTCAAACAGATGCTTCCCGTAATAATCTCTGAAACGCAATATGCGTTCCTTTCGGGAAGGGCGATCTCGGACAATATACTTCTGGCTCAGGAGGCCCTTCACGCCCTTAACACAAATCTGAGGTGCAATGCGAAGTATATGGCAATTAAGACCGACATGAGCAAGGCCTACGATAAGGTGAAATGGAATTTCCTACATGCCCTAATGAAAAAACTGGGATTCAGCCCAACTTGGGTAGGGTGGATTATACAATGTATCAGGATTATGCAATGTATCACATCAGTAACATATGGTGTATTGATCAATGGCTCACCGACTAGCCGGATTACCCCGTCAAGGGGGATTCGCCAGGGGGACCTATTATCACCATACATTTTTATCTTATGCACGGAAGTGCTAATAGCCAATATAATTAGGGCCTCGAATGCGGATATTATCACGGGGGTGAAGGTGGCTCGGACAAGTCCCTCAATCTCACATTTGCTATTTTCGGATGACAGCCTCTTCTTCTGTAAGGCAGATGCGCAGCAGTGCCAAAATTTAGTAAACATATTGCAGGTTTACAGTGAGGGATCGGGACAGCAAGTCAATCCGGGGAAATCGGCAGTAACCGGCAGTAAAAAGTGAACTTAAGCATATCTTTGGCATCGCCACGGAAGGGGGGACTGGGAAATATCTGGGGCTCCCAGAACAATTAACGGGCTCGAAAGCGGATGCGTTTGCATATATCCAGGACCGCTTACACTAGCGTGTTAATGGGTGTACGGAAAAAATTCTCATCTCGAGCAGGGAAGGAAGTATTGATCAAATCAGTGGCTATGGCACTACCAACGTACGCAATGTCATGCTTCTTACTCCCAAAAAACTTAAACCGCAAACTAACCAGTGCAATCGCCAACTTTTGATGGGGGGACAATTCTGGTTCTGGACGCGGCATGCACTGGGTAGCATGGAAAAAGCTTTGCCTGCCCAAAGCAGAAGGTGGCCTAGGATTCAGATCATTGGAATCCTTTAATAGGGCCTTACTGGCAAAGCAATTGTGGCGCCTTGAGCGATTCCCAAACTCGCTATTTGCGAGAGTTTCCAAAGGACGGTATTACCCGAACTCCCAACCATTTAATGCTTCTCGAGGGCACAAGTCATCGTATGGGTGGAGAAGCATAGTGGTGGCTAAGGACCTGGTACTATCGGGATCCCGACGCATAATTGGATCCGGGGGTCAGACATTAACGGGGACGGAGCCTTGGCTACCCACGAACCCGGCTCGGCCCCCAAGAATGTGTGAAAACCCGACCAATTTTCCGGATGCATAGGATAGGGTACAATCCCTTATCCATCCTGCAACAAGAGCATGGGACACGAGGATCCTCCAGGATATGATAGACCCTACTAATATCCCATTAATCTGCAGGATTAATCCCAGCCGACGAATGAGGCTAGATGGATACTGCTGGAATCTGACAAAGTCCGGAGTATATACTGTTAAATCTGGCTATGAACTCGACATGGAGAACAGAGATGAGGATCTCATTTTTGGGCTCCAACGGCAATCCCTGAATCCCCTAAAAGAGAGCGTCTGGAAGATTGCGGCCCCGAAGAAACTATGCCCCTTTATATGGCAAGCCCTATCAGGGGCTGTAGCGGTAGCATGCCAGTTGAATAAACGACACATAGGACATGATCTCACATGCATAAGATGTGGACAAGAGGCAGAGACTATTAACCATATGTTGTTCCTCTGCCCGCCTGCGAGGCAAGTTTGGAATCTTGCTCCTACAATCATGACATCACCGATGTTTCCCTCAGAGAGCCTGTTTTTAAATATGAACTATTTGTTCTCTTGTACAGACGGGACTGCGCGAATACCGAACCCATCAGTTAGATGTTTCCCCTGGCTCCTTTGGTATATCTGGAAGGCTAGGAACGACCTTCTATTCAAAGGAAGGGAATGGGAACCGCCTGATACATTTGAACTTGCTCTGCGTGAATTCGAGGCATGAAGGATAACTAATTTGGTGGAACCTCCATTGGAGGCCGACGGTAGCTGCCCACAGACAGATCTGGTTCTGGGAGGGGACACCCTACGACCTCAGCCATTGTTCACCTGTCGTTTTGATGGGGCCTGGAAAGAGGATACTAACACCAGTGGAATGGGATGGATCCTCCACCTCGCCGACAAGACCATTGATCTCATAGGACAACGAAGTACCCCAAGAGGCCTTAATCCATCCCACATGGAATTAAAGGGATTTAGTTGGGCCCTTGAGTGCATCCTGCGGAAGCAACAGTTTTTCGACCATTTCGTCACTGATTATATATGGACCTATTAGATATGATTCAGAATCCGAGATCGTGGCCAGCCTTGACATCTGATTTGGAGGACCTTCAAGAGCTTCGAGACCAACTACCACCGTTCAGGATAGTGTACGAACTACGTGCAAAGAACAAGAGGGCGGATTTCTTGGCAAGGAAGACAAGGGAGCGACAACAACTTTTTTCCTACATTAGAACCTCGATACCGCATTAGATTTCGGACGAATCATGATAAGTTATACAATTCGGAGTAGATTTTGTATTCGTTTCGTGACAAAAAAAAAGTATATAGATAATATCATAATATTTATTGTTATATAATTTTATAATAAATATAAGGTTTTCTTAAGTTAAAATCTAAGAATGTATGGGAGATCGAGATATAACTGTTTTAATATAAAACTCTTTTAATTGTGTAGTTGTATCATATGTGGTATATACACAAATAAATGTGATTCAAAATTATTCTGGTGTTAAAAAAATATTATGTTTTAATATATCAGATATTATAATATTACCTATATATATATATATATATATATAGATTTTTGTTTTATAGCAACCTGTTATTATTCACCAGCATAGGAAATTGGACCAAGCTGTTTCTGTGATATTTGTTTAATTATTGTACTAACTTTCTAGTTATGACCAAGCACAACGAAAGTGGAAGTGATCAGAGAAACGCAGAACAACAAAAACTAATAACCCTTATAAGTACTGTAGTTGGAGATTGGTCCGACACAAACATTAACTAATCTTCGATATTGTATATTATTAACAACTTGATCCACTTTTTTGTGGCGCCTTGTGTTTCCTCGAAGCTTCCATTTTTCTCTCTGAGAAATAGAAGTTAAAGCAAGAAACATATTTGATCNAAAATTTTTAAAAAAAAAAAAAAAAAAAAAAAAAAAAAAAGCAAGAAACATAATCCCTCGTTTATAAAGTTACGCTCTCTCAACTGTTTTCACATGAACTTTCGCACCGATTTCTCTTCCTTCTCCAGTTCGTTGAAAAAACACAAACAAATACAAAATCAAACCCATGGACGCTCTTTTTCAAGTATCCGTCGATGGATTTAAATTCGAGAATGGATCTGGATCTTGCTGCAAACCCAGAAACAATCTTGACTCCGGGAACAATATCTTCTCGAATTTCCCCGAACCTGACTCTCAGAATCAGTCATCATCGACTGATTCTTCTCAGTCGGTGTGTTTGGATAACTCTCCTGTTCTTAAGTACATCAATGACATGTTGATGGATGAAGAAGATTTCGTTGGTCAATCTCGTTTCTTGCACGATAATTTGGCTTTACAAGCCGCTGAGAGATCCTTCTACGAGATACTCCGGCCGCAATCTCCGGAATCTGATCAGAACCCAAGTGCCTCCAGTCAAAACTCCTGCGACCCGGCTTTCAGTTTCCAAGGAAACTTTAGCACAACGACGACTTTAACGGATTCAGCACCTCTGACTTCGTTTGGAGAATCACAGAGAAAGTACCGTCATCGAGATGATGAAGAAGATGATCTCGAGTCTGGTCGGAGAAACAAACAACCTGCAACTTCTATCTCGGAGACGGAGGAGCTAGCAGCAAAGTTGGAGCATGTGTTGTTGGTATGCAAATCGAACCAAGAAGAAGAATCATCGATAACGAACAAGAGTCTACCAAGCAGAGCAGGACGAGTCAAAGGTTCATCAAACAGATCCAAGACGCAAAAGTCTAATAATACCATTGATCTGCGGAGTCTCTTGACGCAATGTGCACAAGCTGTAGCAAGCTTTGACCAGAGAAGAGCTATGGATAAACTCAAGGAAATAAGGTCATACTCCTCTAGAAACGGCGATGGAACACAAAGACTGGCCTTTTACTTCGCTGAGGCTCTCGAGGCACGTATCACCGGAAACATCCCACAGCTGGTTTCCACTCCTTTTCCTTCTAGCACCACGTCGATGGTGGATATCTTGAAGGCGTACAAGCTGTTCGTTCATACTTGTCCTATCTATGTAACCGATTACTTTGCTGCAAACAAATCAATCTACGAACTTGCCTTGAAAGCGACTAAGCTTCACATAGTTGATTTCGGTGTTCTCTATGGCTTTCAATGGCCTTGTCTGTTACTAGCCCTGTCTAAACGACCGGGAGGACCACCGATGCTCAAGGTGACTGGAATCGAGCTACCACAAGCGGGTTTCCGTCCTTCTGAGCGGGTCGAAGAGACTGGTCGGAGACTGAAAAGGTTCTGCGATATGTTCAATGTCCCGTTTGAGTTCAACTTCATAGCAAAAAAATGGGAAAGCATCACTCTTGATGAACTTATGATCAATCCAGGAGAGACAACAGTCGTTAACTGCATTCATCGGTTACAATACACTCCGGACGAGACTGTGTCAATGGACTCTCCAAGAGACAAAGTTCTAAAGCTATTCAGAGATATCAAGCCTGACCTCTTCGTGTTTGCAGAGATCAACGGGATGTACAACTCTCCTTTCTTCATGACTAGGTTCCGAGAAGCGCTTTTCCACTTCTCTTCACTGTTCGACATGTTTGAGACCACAATACAAGCAGAGGACGAAGGCAAAAACAGGGCACTGTTGGAGAGAGAGTTACTTGTGAGAGATTCAATGACTGTGATTTCCTGCGAGGGTGCTGAGCGGTTTGCGAGGCCTGAAAGCTACAAGCAATGGAGGGTTAGGATTTTGAGAGCCGGGTTTAAGGCGGTACCAATAAGCAAACAGATCATGAAGGAGGCAACGGAAATCGTGAGGAAACGTTTCCATAAAGATTTTGTGATTGACTGCGATAACAATTGGATGCTTCAGGGTTGGAAAGGAAGAGTCATCTATGCTTTTTCTTGCTGGAAACCTGCAGAGAAGTTAACAAACAATCACGGAATCATTTGAAAAAATGTTGTTTCTCGATTGCTTCATTTTTGTTCCCAATAGTACTGTAGAGTCTGTTTGATCCCATGAGTGGAATGCATCTCTTCTGTCATGCTATAACATATTTCATTCAATTCTTTTTGAAAAAGCTAAATTGGTTTTCAATAAAGATCAGGAGCTAAAACAAGCATACAACAACCAAACTGAAAATTCAAAACTTTTGGCTATAATCTATCAAACGTGTTGCAACACCTAACTCCATGATGATACAGACAGTAGAACGAAATCTCAAGCACATATGAACCGATGTGAGCTGAATGCAAATAGATTCCTGCACTTGGCTAGTTTAAACCATTTTTGTTTTGAGGTTTTGGTGGCCTCAAAACGCTCCAGTCCACCTTCTTGCTCTTTGGTTTCTTGAAACCATCACCCTTTTTATTGCTCCGTGATGGGTTGTCACCGCTTTGAAATTTCCTTGGGGACTTGTTTGGATGGTTTTGTTCCTCAGAGACTACCTCAGACTGTTTCCTTTTCAAATCACCATTAGTCTCCCTACTTGACTCAACCTTCGAACTCTCCGGTTCACTGAAAGAGGATGCATTTAGAATGGTTACGGTTTAAAATTATAAAGAGAAGCAAAACAAGAAACAAACTAAATGATAGGGGAAAAAATCCAGTGCTATCAATAATGACTTCCTTTGTCTCAAAATTCAATAAGCGGTTAGACAATGGAACTCCAGCATTATTCAGTTGGATGCAGACTCTCTAAGGAAATTAATTTTCTTGAGAACCAGAGGGAATATAAAAGCTGTGAGTACAGACCTAAAAGACATTCTTGCTCCATTACAGCTAGAGCTTGTGGAAGAAGCATCTGTTTTGCGACCGTTCACTGCCTCATCATTCAATTTCTAAGGAGGGAACAATTTTATTTCAGAAAGCTGGAAAGGAAAGACGTCGATCACAAACTATTTCAGGCCTCAGTACCATCCACACACTAACCTCGATAGAGGGATTGAAAGACTGAAATGACATGCGTCCTAATAAAGCTCCTGGCTGAGGATCCCAGTCTGTTATGACCACACTGCATTGATTATCAGACCATCGCATTAGAAAATACTGTCAAAACATCAGATACTGGCAAATAACCAAGCTATGTATGGCTATGATTCATGAACACAGGGAAGTCGGAGTAATTGAAATTGAATAGATGTTGGAAGTAATCAAACAAGAACCCCAAACAACAAGAACAAAGTGTAATCTGATGAAATCAATACATTAATGACAAGTAACAAAAAGAAGCGGTACCACTTCTTTGCAACAATTCCAAGGGAAGGAAAATTCCCAGTAGGTTCTTCATCATTCTTCTTCTCCTCCTCTTTGGGAGCACGCCGTTGCATAAACTACAGAAAGACCAGCAATCGTCACGTGTTCATGAACCAACTTGATTCTCATATTGGGAATGAAGAAACAACACATTCTTTTCTGTCACACACAATCCAGATTACTCAAATAATTGCATTATCAATCATGTAGCTCTTTGTTGATAATTTATTTGAGTCAAAATTGCAAATTTACTCCCAAACCAATGCTATAACTAGTGCTAAGCTCTGAATCGTTGGTTCTGTATCTCAAAAGGTTTACTTTTTAAAACTAGCAGATGCAAAGCAAAGCAAAACAAGACCCGAAGGTAAATCCCTTGGAAGCGATTACTAATCAATCCAAGAATCAAACTCCAGCAAAACAGAGAGAACTTAGAAGCAATTCTCAAACTCGAATTCACGAAATTACAGACCAAAAACCACAAATCTTCGACCATTTA
This sequence comes from Biscutella laevigata subsp. laevigata, assembly GCA_900406315.1. Lineage (NCBI taxonomy): Eukaryota > Viridiplantae > Streptophyta > Magnoliopsida > Brassicales > Brassicaceae > Biscutella > Biscutella laevigata. Next base: position 11,890 of record OVAU01000088.1, on the reverse strand, counting down.
ACCTCAAATTCGTGAAGCTAGAAAGTAATTTATGCAGATACTTCTGAACAAAAAGAAAGAGATAACACATACCTTTAGATTTCGTAGAGTGCTACTAATCTCTCTCTTCGCCATTGCAGCTTTTCTCCAAATTACAAATTATTTCCCCGACAAAGAGATTTCCGGTACCGGCGAAGAGGAACAACTCTAGTGTTTTCGTTTTTTTTTAGGTTTTCTGTCGAAACACAGATATTTTCCCAAATTGACTACACTTGCAGTCCCGGTTTTTAACTGCTAAAAACCAAACCGTACTAAATTGAAAAACTGAATACCGAACCAAAATTAAATTTCTAAATCGGTTAATTTAATATCTCTGTAAAATTGAGATCACGAAAATCGTGGTCAATAAGAGTGTATAACAAGCTCAAGTGTTGTGGCATTTGAGCTAGAAGTGGCTGGTCACTGGTGGTACACAATCAGTCAGAGCATGCTTATATGTATTCTTTTTGTAGTCATCATCAATGGAATCATTTTTATGAAACAGATTCGCTTTTATTGGAACAAAGGTTAATAACTAAAGAAGAAAAGCAATTGAAAGATACAAAGTTGATGTTGCTTTTATTGGAACAAAGGTTAATAACATCTCATAGTTCCACAATATCAAAAAGTTGTTCTCAATAAAAGCTTAAATTATATTTTTCTCTTAAAAGAGTGCATAGTTAAAGTTTTCGTGATATCTCTTGTTACTATCCAGGGAAATGTGAGTGAACGTTTGCTTAAGCAGTGGTTTCGATGGCGAGCTTTTGCCTGGATCTAAGCTCCTCTGCTTTATCATCAACAGTCTCCCATAGTTCAGGGAGAGCTTCACGTATGTTGTGAATATGCTCCAATGCAATATCTACTCCTTCCACTTTGTGTGACGTCCCAACCTAATGAAAAAGAAGAAGAATTAAGCTTTGAGATAGACAAGTTCAGAGCAACGTTTGTGTTGTAAAAAATGTTGTCTTCGCTACTTTTACTTACCCAAACGGTGTGGAGACCCACGCGTTTCCCACTTTGAATGTTGCGGATGCTGTCATCAAAGAACAACTGAAAAAAAAGCCAAGATATGTAAGAAATTATTAAGCTAAGTAACGAATTGGTTAAGGTATAGAGACAGAAGCAGAAATAGGATGTGTTCTTACTGTTTTGTGAGGATTGATGTTGGCCATCTTGAAAACCTGTTCGAATGCTTCTTCAGATGGTTTGCATATAACTGAAGCCTTTGGGAGCTCGATGCTAGAGTCAGGTTTTGCAATGTAACTGCTTATGTCGAAGATTTCTCTGGTTCCATTCTGAACAGGAGATTCAGTTTTGGTGTTGGGGTTCAGAGTGTCAAAAGATATGATCCTTTCAAAGCAGCCTTCTAGGCCTAGCCTGGAAATAACCTTGTCTGCATGAGCCTTGTCAGCATTAGTGAAAACCTGTGTGCAGAATAAGAAAAAAAAAGGAAGATCAGAGAAGAAACTCATTGGAAACAAAATATAAGAGCTTAGCATCAAGGAGTGAAACACATACAACTTTCCGAATAGGCAAGCTGAGAATAATATTCTTCAAAATTGGGTCAGGTTTCAGTGTTGTGTATGGCAATCTCCCATGAACAAAACTGTAATAACAAAGGAGGACTATCAAGACCTTAAATTTTAAAAGAACAATAAGAAAATATAGAAGATAGGTGCAAGTTCAGTACCGATGAAAATCATCATAATCAATGTCATAACCCACAGCCTGAAAGAACCAACAATCAGAAACACGAAGAGCATATGCATTAACAACATTGGAAGATATGGAGGACTGTTACAAGATGTGGAGAGAGTAAGATACCTTGAGACCAGCCATAGTTGTTCCATAGATTTTATAAAGGGCAAGGCACAGTTCTTGGACTTTATCTTCTTCAATACCAAGTTTCTGAGACATGTATTCTAAAATGGCAATAACAAGAAGAACAAGAACAAAAATCACAGGCTTAACTTTAACATGAGCAATCACCAGTCTTCCAATAAGCAGAACAAATGAATGTGATAAGAGTATACCTTGAATGTTAGTTTTAACTTCCGTAGCCAAACCAGAACTTAGAGGGTAAAGAGTATCGTCTATGTCTGTATGAACAAGTCAAAGCAATTATCTTAATCAGAAAACGTGTAAGCCTTAAACCATTTATTAATCCTCAAATGCCATTAAAGAAACATTAATACTCCAATCTGAGCCATCTCCATCCTTGAGAAGAAAACTACATTCTCCTTACCAAATAAAAGACACTCATATTTGGGCTCGGAGATTTGCTGAAAGTTTTCCTCGTACGCCATATTGATTCCGAATCACAACTGCAAAAACATTTTAAGACAACTGAATCTCGACTTCTCCAACACACATTCCAAAAACATTGGAACTATGACATCAGATCTTAAACTGTACGTTCAAATTCATTTCATCACCTACAACATTCATACACATCTGTAGAGACCCCATTGTGGAAAACATTCAAATCAGGGAACATTACTAAACGAATCGAAATCATTCAGGGCAAAATCAATCAACCAGATCGAAACAGTAAGAGACGTAAATGAACATGAAGAGAGAAGCAATGAATGGAAGCGAGTGATTACCTTTTATGATCAAAATGAAACTTGGCGAGAGAGAGAGAAAGGAAGAATATAAATTGCAAGAAATGTGAGCCAAACATCTCGAAGGGTTCTATTATAATGACACATCCATTGGTTGTCAACTAATCTGGAGAGAAAGCAATAACTCATGTCGACATCTACCACGTGGCACTTTCCTTTTCGTTTACTTTTCTAGCGAATCATCACATGCCACGCATATCTTTTTATGCCGACGAGATCTTTTATTTTATTCTCAAAATATATCGTGCGCCTTAATTTATTCTACTTCCATAAATGCAGTTCGGTTTACTTTATCATAACTAATGTACCAGTCCGGTCCGAAAATATTTTTAAATACAGGAAAATTATATGAATATTCTTACTTGCACATTATATAACACAATTTATTTAACATTTATTTTACAAAAGAGCGCATCAATACAGTTGTAAATTATAAAATACATTAGAAATAATCTAAATGTTAACAATTATATCGACACAAAACGAGATATGCATGTTTTTTATTGAATATACATAAGTAAATAGTTTTGCAAAGTAGATGAACATGTAAAAAAAGTAAAAGTCTAATTAAGCTTGAACAGAAGTTTCGATAGAGATCTGTGAAGCGTAACCAATTATTTCAGATTTCTGGTTATTGCTGTCGGATTCGGACCATAACTCAGGAAATGCCTCTTTCATGTTGTGTATGCTTTTTAACGCGTAATCACTTCCATCCACTTTCTCCGATTTACCTACCTGAAATCATTCAGAATTTGATATTTCCCTTTTAGTACATTCCGGTTCACTCATTTATTTAGTTAGAAACGAAGTTTGATCGGTTTAAATGTTCTTAGGGTACGTCTGGTTCAACATTACCAAGACTGTATGGAGACCGACAGCTTTTCCAGTTTGGATGTTCCTAACACTGTCGTCGAAGAACAACTGCATCAGAGGTTAAATTGACAACGTTGATTATGAGATGAAACCATTAATTTAAGAAAATGAATTTCTGTTTAATCAGACTTTAGTTATTAGTTTACGGTTTTGTGAGGATTGAGCTGTGCAATGTCAAAGGCTTTTTCGAAAGCAATCTCGGTTGGTTTACAGATAACCGGATTTTCGGGAAGATGACCTGTGATCAAAGAATACTCATCCTCGTTGATCTTAGGGTTTAAGGACTCAAAACTTATGATTCTCTCAAAACAGTCTTCAATGCCGAGTCTTGTTAAAGCCTTCATCACATGATTTTCATCTCCATTCGAGAAAACCTTAATTAGCAGAAGATAAGAAAACCCAACTTTTATTAGTATGTATAACTGAAACTAAGCAGAGAAAATGATTAAGAAAGTTATAGAATACCAATTTTCTTAAAGGTAGAGTAAGGAGGAGATTTCTCAGAACCGGGTCCGGTTTAAGATTCTCATAAGGTAATCTTCCATGAACATAGCTGTGATACTCGTCGTTGTCGAATTCATAACCAACGGCCTGCATAATTAAATCAATTTAATTATAACTGTGATTTAACAATCAAACAAGTTTCATCTTTGTGGTAATATTACCTTAAGACCAGCCATTGAAGTTCCGTATTTCTTATAGAGAAGTTGGTTTAGGTCAACGACTCCATCTTCATCTATTCCAAGCTTTTCAACCATGAATTCTGCACGAGTAATTTGGTTATTTATGTGAATTATTTCTTCTTTTTTATTGAATATATTAATAAGTTTAAAATGATATATACCTATGATGTTGTTGGCGCATGCTTCTGATAAACCAGAGCTTAAAGGATAGAGAGTATCATCCAAATCTAATTGGAAACAAACATTTAAAAGATCGATCAATAAAACATCCCATGCTTCTAAAAACATTACACAGAACTTCTTACCAAAGAGGAGACATTCGTATCTTGGTGTAGAGCTGTTCACAAATTCCATTTCTCCAGAAACTGCAAGAATCTGCTTGATTAGAAAACAAAAACAAAAGAAAAGACTCCTTTCAAATTTAAAACCTTTTTGAACTGATGATGAAGGGGAAAATGTTGATGAAGAGAAGAAGAGGAGAGATATGTGTTTATATAAGAGACAATAAAATGCGTGTGAAATGAATTTCACTAATTAATTAATAATGGCCAGTTTTGTACTATTAATTAAAGAATTTAGACGACGAGTACTCTATATTCTTTGTTTAATCGAGTCCATTATTGTGATTATTATAAACTTCTAATTAAAAAATTGATTCTCGTTTTTTGTGCGATTTAAAATAATTAATGAAATAAATTTTATTCAATTAGGCATTATAAAGTCCACGCGTCGATGATTACAGATCGTTTTCTTGGTCATGTCACGTTTTTTGGTTTTAATTTTATGACTAATAATGAATAAGAAAATGAGATATTATTGACCAAGAATATTATTAAGAGTGATGGACGAACCGCGAAAGGCATGAAGCGTGGACCATTTGACATTTAAAAAGAAACCAAATCTTTTATTTGGTAATTAAGATCCCATCAATACATTCTTTTTTTTTTAAAGGATGAATATATTAGCTAGAAGCATTCGGATACAAGGTCATAGGCCAAAACAAAAGAGCTTAACAATACTACAGCACTCCCACCACTAGGGACTGAAACAAAAAATACATTGGAAACTGCTTGAAACACTTCTTCACTTCGTCACTCAACATCACTTCTCTTAACCAGTCCAGGAAACCCACAACAACATAAGATTGTGCTAGGTTGAAAGTCGTGACACTTACAACGATTTTTGAGGCCGGTCGGTTAGTAGCAGAAGTTTTACACACCAGCTTCCAGCTCAAAAATTATGATCCAAATCTGTTGATCTCAAACCTGTGATACCAAAATGAGGGCCAAGCTTGAGGACGCTTAATTACGCCCACCAACTCCTTTAACTCCCAAACAAACATTACTCTTTGTAACCTTAGATCTGTAGGAGTAAGCAAAGAAAGCTTTAAGAACTGAGAACGAATGTAAAACCTCAAAATTTCATCTTTGATTACCTGTTTGATACAACTTACAGAGAGCCTTATTTATACTAAAAGAGAGGTTACAAGAGATTCAATACGTAGCCCTAAAGCACTCTTGACAGCTCATTGATCCTCTTCTGCAAGAGCTGCAAATCTGTTGTACGTTTTGGCATTGTTTGTCTCTTGTGCTTTAATGTTCTGCTTTACTAACGACTTCTTCTTTTGATTTGCAGAGATTGTTGCAGAGGCATTCTTGTTGGGCTCTTGTTGGTGATGAAGGCCCATAGACTTCACTTGGGCTGAGTTGTTCTCTCCAATACCCCCCGGCAAACTCGAGGTGGGAGGTTCTGCCACGCCGAGTTTGAAACAAAGATTGAGAAAGCTGTTAAGAGGCAGTGGTTTTGTAAACACATCTGCAAGTTGAAGAGCAACAGGTACGTGTTTGACAACCAATGTTCCTAAGGCCACCTTTTCTCGAGCATAGTGGTAATGAGTCTCAAAGTGCTTGGTTCTTGGATGCAGAATTGGATTAGCAGAGAGATGGACAGCAGATAAGTTGTCACAGTAGACCTCTGATGGGTTGTCTTGTTGTTGGCCTAAGTCTCTGAGCAAATTTGACAACCATGAGAGTTCTGCAGCAGTCTCAGACAAAGCTCTGTATTCAGCTTCAGTTGAAGACCTTGCCACTGTTGGTTGCCTTTTGGCAGACCAGGAAATCAGATTTGAACCCAGAAAAGTGCAAAATCCTCCTGTGGATCGTCTTGTTTCTCTGCATCCCGCCCAGTCACTGTCACTGTAAGCACGAATTGTAGAATCTGTATCAGAGATAAACTGTAGTCCCATTTGTCGAGTCCCTTTCACATAGCGTAGAACCCTTTTGAGCAGGTTAAAGTCTGATACTGAAGGCTCATGCATCTTTTGGCAAACGTAGTTGATGACATATTGGAGATCAGGTCTGGTTAAGGTCAGGTATTGAAGCTTCCCAGCCAGACTTCTGAAGTACGTCACATCCTTGAACCTTTCATTCTGGTGTGGTATTTTGTCAAGTTGAGATGGCAGAGGTGTTGGCATAGGTGCACAATCCAACATTCCAGCTGCTTTTAACAGATCGGTAGCATATCTTTCTTGGCTTAGAAACAGACCAGAGCTAGTGAACTGAGCCTGGATTCCCAAGAAGTAATGCAATTGACCCATGTTTTTCATCTGAAACCTGTCATTCAACACAGTAAGCAGATTTTGAATCAGAGAGGCATTATTACTAGTAAGGATCATGTCATCTACATATAGCAGTAGGTAGATAAGATTTCCTCCTTGATTGTATACAAAGAGAGAGGGGTCTCTGATGTTGCACACAAAACCAAACTCAAGAAGAAACGAGCTGAATTTGTCGAACCATGCTCTCGGAGCTTGTTTCAATCCATAAATGGCTTTGTGCAGTTTACACACATAGTCTGGTTTTGTTGGATCTTCAAACCCAGGAGGTTGCCTCATATAAAAATCTTCTTTGAGATCTCCATGCAGAAAAGCATGTTTAACGTCCAATTGGGTGATGTACTAGTGTTTGATTGTAGCAAGATGAAGAACGGTACGCACTGTGGCAGTTCTTACTTCAGGACTATAAGTCTCGAGGAAGTCTACTCCTTCTTCCTGGTCATATCCTTTGGCCACCACACGAGCCCTTAGTTTTTCCAGATCACCATCAGCCTTGAGTTTGGTTCTAAATATCCATTTACTGCCCAGTATGTTCACATTTTCTGATGCTTCTACTAGACTTTCTGTTTCCTGACAATTATCCATCTCCTCTTGCATAGCAGACTTCCAACCTGGATGTTTTAACGCTGCATGAATTGTTTTTGGTTCCTGAGGTAATCCAGAGACTGATATAAGGGCATACTTTGGGTTAGGCTTCACAATGCCCTTCTTTGCTCGAGTCCCCATCGAATGAAGGTTCATTGTTTGAGAACGTTGCTGAGACTGTTGCTCAGGAAGCTCAACCTGAGACTGTTGCTACGACGAAGCTTCAGTAGGACTTGAGGATTCATTTGTCAAATCAGTGGCATCATTAATGCTTAACGTTGGTGGAGGATCTGTAACTATCAGATGTTCAGTTGGTGCTGCAGCTGCTTCAGAAACCGCTGGAGAGGTATTAGTTGGTTCTGTTGCAGGTACTACTTTTGGTGTTGGAGTTTCCGTTGTTTGAGTCCTTTTTGACTGAGGAACTTGACAGGTTTCTGAGAGTTCTGAAGCTGAGTTATTCGCTGTAGTATCAGACTCTAAATCAACATACTCTTTCTGTCCTGAATACCAAGCTGAGAGAATAGGTGTTGATGCAGCAGGAATGAAGCGTTTGTAAATCTCACTGTATGGAAATCTATTTTCATCAAACAAGACATGCCTATTTATGTAAACTCTGCCTGTAGGTGGATGATAGCATCTGTAACCTCAATACTTTTCATTATACCCAACAAAAACGCACATTAGTGACTTAGGATCAAACTTATTGGCTGCATAAGGCCTCAGAAGAGGATAACATGCGCAACCAAATACACAGAGAGCTGTATAAACCGGAGGTTTCCCATGTAGAGCTTCATACGGACTAAGCATCTTCTCATTGACAGACGTTGGCAGCAGGTTTATGAGGAAGTTTGCAGTGAATATAGCTTCTACCCATAAATTCTGAGGAAGTTGAGACTGAAACAACATGGACATTCCTAACTCCATTAAATGTCTATGTTTCCTCTCAGCAAGACCATTTTGCTGAGGAGTGTGAGGACAAGAAATATAATGTTGAATACCACAGTTCATGAATAGATTCTGCATTTGATTGTTAACAAATTCTCCACCCCCATCACTTTGGAAGATGGTTATTTTCTGATTGAATTGAGTTTCGACAAGTTGTTTGAACAGCTTGAAAATACCAAACACTTCAGATTTCATTTTAATCGGATATAACCAACAAAATCTGGTGTAGTTGTCAATGAACACAACATAATATCGAAAACCTTGAACTGATAACATAGGTGCAGGACCCCAAACATCACTGTGAATACGTTCAAGAGGCCTAGAGGCTTGAAAAACAGAATAAAAAAAGGGAGTTTACTAATTTTTCCCAACTGACAAGATTCACACATAAACTGTGTGTGTTTATTGATGATAATGGCCTTTGAAGCAGATAGATGATGAAGAACTTTTTGATGAGGACGACCCAACCGTCTGTGCCAAACTGCATCACTCTCAGCTTGTTGTCGAGAAGAATAGTAGGCCAAGAACTGTGGGTTTTCCAGTCTGTAAAGTCCCTCATGCTTGCTTCCCCGACTGAGAAGCTGGTTTGTTGTTTTGTCCTTAACACAAACAATTTCATTATCAAATGTAAAAGTGCAGGGATAATCATCAGTCAATCTTGATACAGATAGCAAAGACTTTGCAATATTAGGACACACTAACACATCATTGAGGGGAAGAGTACCTGAGAGTGATGGTATGGCTATAGATCCCACATGAGTGATTGGGAGAAAGTCACCGTTACCAACCATCACTGAATCACGACCATTGTAGTTCTGAATAGTATCCAAGTTTTGAGCAGAGCTAGTGATGTGATGAGACGCGCCTGTGTCTGGGTACCACTCAGCTACAGAGTAATTAGGAGGCTCTAATATAGCCATAGCAGTATGCGCTTGAGGTACATCTTCGACTTGAAAGGCATGGTCGAAACGTCTGTAGCATTTGTATGCAACATGTCCATATTTGCCACAGATTTGACAAGTGGGTATTTTCTCAGACTCGTTAAATGATGAAGGCCCACTTCCAAGAGTTATTTGCTGATGAAAGCCTCTCCCTTGGGTGGTGTAAGACCCTCTTCCTCTGTTCTGACCTCTTCCTTGGTTGTATCCTTGATTATAGCTTCCTCTAGCAGTGTAAAAGGCTTGGTGAGGAGAGATTTCTGCAGGAGAGTTGTAAGTTTGCAGCTTGTCATCAAACCCTGTGAGTTTGAACGCAGCATCCTCAAAGCAAGGACCAGGCTCCATATCCATGGAGTTTTCAATCACTGCACAGATTGACTCATAGTCTTTCCCAATACCATTCAATAATCCATTAATCTTTTCATGTTCAGAAAGAGGAGAACCTATGGAGTCAAGCTGATCGAACAAAGTTTTCATATCTGAAAGGTAGCTGGCCATACTTTTGTTTCCTTTGGTCAAAGTCTGTATTTTCCTTTGCAGATCAAAACGTCTGGTGGCTGAGACTCTATTATACTTCTTTGCCAGAGAAAACCATACCTCCTGAGATGAACGGAGGCCATACACGGACTTGAGTGCATCTTCAGAGAGAGATCCAAAGATCCAAGCCATCACATTCTGATCGGAACGGACCCACTTCGTGAAATCCGGATTGCTTTCTTCAGTCCTCAGGTCTCCGTTTTGCACCGTAATAGTTGGAGGAGGACGAGTAGTATCTCCAGTCACATAGCCAAGTAACATTTGACTGGACAAATACTGCTCAAAGTGCAGTTTCCAGAGAAGGTAGTTCTTCTCATTCAGCTTTAATGTCATACACTGAGAGATAGTCACCAATGAAGGATCAGGATTGTCCGCCATGGCTCTGATACCATATAGGAGTAAGCAAATAAAGCTTTAAGAACTGAGAACGAATGTAAACCTCAAAAATTCATCTTTGATTTCCTGTTTGATACAACTTACAGAGAGCCTTATTTTTACTAAAAGAGAGGTTACAAGAGATTCAATATGTAGCCCTAAAGCAATCTTGACAGCTCATTGATCCTCTTCTGTAAGAGCTGCAAATCTGTTGTACGTTTTGGCATTGTTTGTCTCTTGTGCTTTAATGTTCTGCTTTACTAACGACTTCTTCTTTTGATTTGCAGAGATTGTTGCAGAGGCATTCTTGTTGGGCTCTTGTTGGTGATGAAGGCCCATAGACTTCACTTGGGCTGAGTTGTTCTCTCCAATAAGATCTCTCATGCTTTCCATTGCTCATAATAGATCTTTCACCTTAACCTGCATTAAGGAAGCCATATCCAGGACCGAGCACCTACTATGCAACAAAACCTTACCCTTATAATCCCTAACTATCCAAGACAAACCCCCTCCTCTACTCCTCTTCGACCAAGAACAACCCACATAGCATTTTAACCATAAATCTCGTGGGGGGGACCATCTTTGAGTTATCTTGTTCACTAATAACACCTTACTTCTATCGAAAACAGTCTCTCTCGTATGAGCAGCAACCCATAATTTAGTCTCATCCAAGATTTTAAACATCAATATCCCATCAATACATAAAACACCCGAATTTGGTCTTACTTTTTTTTTAAATGATTTTTGGTTTAAAATGTTGCAACAATATATTCTAGATTTTTAAAAATTCAAAGCCGAGTAACAAGCAATATATATGAAATTCTATTTTGAAGTTTTTAAAATTTCACAATTTAAGTTTAAGAGTGATCTTTTCTATATGCAAAATTTTAGACAAAACTTCCAAAATATTTATATTTTATAATCTTTATATTTTATCATAGTTAATTTAAATTTAAATAAAGAAATAATTAATTCATGAATGTAACAAAAATATAATTTTTGTGCAACTTAAATATCACATTATTCCATAAATTTACAAAACAATATGTGTGCAACTTAAAGTTATCACATTCTTTTAAAAAAATATATTTAGTTTTATGTGTAAAACTTATATTTATGAAAATAATTTTAAAATATTTATAAACTATAAATTTTAAATTTTAAATTTCCTTTTAGAAAACGAAAGATTTTATATAAATATAGAATCTATTTTAGAAATGCTCTAACCCATCTATTATATTAAAACATGATTTATCTACTTAAAAAGTCATAATGAACTATTTCATTAATACTATGGAAATATTTTGCTACAAAAATATTATTTTTTCTATACAATAATATATCAAGATTTTTGAATAAATATTTAATAATTGAATAACAAGAAACCTATAAACATGGAATATTATTTTTATATAGAAAATTCGTTTTTATAGAATTTCAATATTAAAATCTATTCTATTAAAACAGGGTTTATCTATTTAAAAAAGTTATAGTGGACTATTTTCTAGGATGATTTAAATTAAATATCTCTAACCAAC
>OVAU01000087.1:0-29202 GCA_900406315.1 Biscutella laevigata subsp. laevigata | reverse complement strand
TTTTTTTTTGTTTTGATTTGTTTTTTTTTGGCTGTCTAGATCTAGGTTTGGTTACTTCTAATTTTTTGAAGGCCTTATTCCTCTGAAATTTCTTGGTTTCATCATTCGTGCCTTCATCTTCTTCTTCAGTTGATGAATCGATGGGGCAACCTTCTTCTAGGTCTCCTCTACCAGATTCAGCCTATTAGAGTGTAAAGAGCTAGTTCATGTTGGTTTACTATTGGTTTAGGTTACATAGTTTGCTAGTGGTTAAGTGTTATAATAGCTTCTTCTTCTTTCTGTTTAATCTCTCGTTTGTAATCCATTTTCTCTAATGAAGGAATTTACAGATTATGATTCTCTCTTTTATCTCTATTCAATCTCTTAGAAAGAATCTAATATGATATCAGAGCGTTCAAACACCTTCATTCAAAGTCTTCCGCTGGATTTTTCTTAAGATTTGTTTGATCTCAAATTCATCGATCTTCATCTTCAATCTTTATTTCCGATCGGTTTCAATTCTTCACGATCAAACATATTCTTCATCGTTTCTGGTTTTCTTTTTGATCGATCAGTTTTCAAATCCTATCCGATCAATCTTTTCATCATCTTTCTGGTTTGATCGATCGGATTTGATTTCTGTTTTTTGTTTCTTCAATTGTTCAGCTCGAATCATCAAATCAAGTTTGAAAATCATCAATCTTTTATTTCTTTTCTTCTCCAATCGATTGTATCATCATCGACTTAGCCTCTGTTTTTGTTTCAGCTCATCAATCGAGCCTCTGTTTCACGTTTCTTCTTTCTCTTGGAATTTTTTTCTTTGAATCGAATCATTAATCCAGTTTCTCTCATCATCCATCCGCGTCTAGTTCGTTTTTACTCATCGTTCAAAGTTTGAAGATCTATATTTGCTTCATCATAGTCGATCATGTTGCGTTGTTGTTCCGATCATTGTTGATTATGTGAGTTGCTGGTGTTGATTTTGTGCATGTGCCATGCATTTCCCAGCTTCTCTAGTCATACTTTGTCAAGAGACAGTTTCTTATTTTGGTTATTGTTGCTACAAAATATCAACAGCTCATACTCTGTATATTACTTGAAATTTTATTGCAGTTATGAGTCAATATCATTACACTATGTGGTTTGTTCTGAAGATACAACAAGAAGAAGAATGTTGCAGTCACAAGTAGGTGGCGAACTACTAGATGTTGCTCGGTATCGTTCACTCCCTATAAGTCTCCAAAAGTTAGTGGACTTCATTTTATGTTGGAGAGACTTTTCAAAGTTCTGGAAATGTTCTTATGGCTGTCAAAGGAGTTATGCAAGGAATGTCTATCCAATCACCATAAGTTCATAAGTCCAAAATGAAAGTGTCTTTCATCTCCTTTCATCTTGAAGGGGAGTATTAGAGTGTAAAGAGCTGGTTCAGGTTGATTTACTATTGGTTAAGTTTGGTTACATAGTTTGTTAGTGGTTAAGTGTTAGAATAGCTTCTTTTTCTTTCTATTTAATCTCTCGTTTGTAATCCATTTTCTATAATGAAGGAATTTACAGATTATGATTCTCTCTTTTATCTCTAATCCCTTAGAGAGAATCTAATACAACCTTCCGATCTGGACAAGATCTGTTTCACGCTTGCTCTTCTCTTTCTAGAAAGTTAACAGCTCCAGTTAGGCTTCTTTGATGGTTTTAGAATTTTTCTCCACTTTGGAGTGCCTGTTTTTCTAGTTCAAGTCTACCAATTCTCAAGAGAGGCAAGAATTTTGGAGTTAAGGAGTTCTCTGCAATTAAAATAGTTTGATTCTAAATTTTTAGATCTAGATCTTTTGTCCCTGGAGAAACTAGTTTTCTGTCAGCTTAATGTTTTTGGGGATTTCTTCTTCTTCCTCAGCTTTTGTACTTGTTTTTTCTGTTTGTATCATGTTTTGTTTATAATAAAATCAGAGAAAGAAGAAAAAGAATAAGGTTTGAAAAATTGCCATTTATAAAACTAGGAACACAAACCTTAACCAAATATGTTCTTATTTTGACGAACATAACATTATAGATTTCCTTAAAATTTTATTACGTTAGGTGGTCTTTAATACCATCAAATTAAACCTTAACCAAATATGTTCTTATTTTGCTTAAAGATCGGATTAATTCCAATATCAGTTTAGAGATACTCGGGTTATTAACGATAGAGTGACAATCTTTGGTAAATACTTCCCTTATGGAAAACAAAATGTAATAATATGTATTACAATACCTATTACTAATTGCAATATTCGAGCTCCTAACAAATTAATATAATGTATTACATAGACTTTATGTATTCTTTTTAAAACGAACTTTCGTATAGTCATTAAAACTGAATGTAGTCATCATAGACAACTTTTGTTTTGTTTCTTTGTGTTCGTTTGAAGACAGGAGAAGGATCATCGTCATCATCAAGGTCCTCATTGTCTTCTGTTAACGGAATGCTTTTTCTGTTTAACTTTCGTTTCGTTGGGGTTTTTAATATTTTGTTAGCTTTTATTAGCGGTTTCCCACTATTGTTGCTTTGTAGTTTTGTCTTTGGAACACTTACAACCTTGCAAGTGTCTACTTCTGTACTAACTGCATTTGAAGTCTCTAAGTTGTCATTTACCTACATTAGAAATATATCCTGTTAACACATTACGTGTAAGGATTTGTATATACATAGATCACGATCATTGCATACCTTTTTATATTCATGGCCTCTCCGATAATTTTGGTAACAGTCAATCCAACAGTAGTTGATTTGAAATTAAATGTTGTAACTTTAAGATTGAAAGTGTAAGTTTTTCCAACAAGTAATTCTGAAAGATAAGCTATAACAGTTTCATCTGAAGTAATGGTAAAATTATGCTCCTGCAAATAGAGTGATTGGTTACGAATGTGTTCCAATTTATAGTGTACAATGAGCGAGAGCTACTAATGTAGGCAATATACATATTAACTGTATTATATATTTTGACATTAAATAATTATTAAAACCTTTAAAATATATAAATTTATAATGACTATTATTTTACACATAATTTAAGAAAATTAGCCGCTGTTAAAGTTAAAAGTTTAGGTAAATCTTTATCAAAAATCACAAAAGAAGCTGATTCAGAATCGTCTTGTACAATGACTTCTATACGGTACCTTTCATGGAGTAATTAACAACAAGTAAGAACAATTATTTGTTTTAGATACTTGAGTAAACTATATATAAATATATACATATTACCTTAAGATTCCAACGGTGTTAGACTTAGTACAATTATTACATACCAAAGTACCATCATTCTTTAGTAATTTCTTTGAACAATTACTGCAAGACACGTAACTTCATCCATTTCGGTCGCATACACCCATTATTTGTCCACAACAAATAAAATCTTTTTCCTAATTATTTAATAATTAAAATCGATAATTTATGAGAGTAATTGATTTTATTAGCAAACAAAATTGTCATCTAGGTTTACCTACCTCTATAAGATCACCAGAAATGTAGTTTATTATGTCAACGATTTTTACCATATCAACATCATCGGGTTCAGATGAGGAACCATTCTTAATACGTGGGACAATATTGGGAAATATCCTATAAAGAATGAATTTAAGTAAGTTAATTTCTATGGAGAAATATTATTACACGTTTAGATACTAACCTTTATTTAAAGTCAGAAATACATCCAATTGGATCATCAAAATAAATCTTTGTTGCTGCAGTGGTATTTAGATATAAATAACATATTTATTAAATATTCAAAATTAGTATATGTTATGTAGTTACATTACACATTTAAGATATAGACCAAACAATAAAACAAAAAACAAATACACTTACGGTCAACACATTCGCTAATGTCTATTCAACATTCCTAACTCTAACTCGTAACTAAAGTCTCAAAGGTTAACACTGCGAAAACGTCGATTATAAAAAATTATAATAGCTACATATAACCAATTAAATATCCATAACGATTAATTTACCTGAATACATTTTCGGGTTTAAACTGGTTAAAATCACAATATCCCCTCTAGCATCCTTGGTTGTATGAGACTTCGTATACATGTCAACTATTTGTTCCCAAACAGTAATTCGCGCTTTACTACCTCTGTGAAAGCGATATAGTTATAACAATAAGTTATTTAATAGTAAAAGTTAATCTCAAACTACTATCAAGATTAAAATGATTTATATATTTTTACCATCATAATTGAAGATCCAGTGTTATCTTCGGTTTTTCTGATGAGTTATCTGTTAATACTTCGTCAATGATAACTCCTATAACATCTGCACTAACGATAATTATGATAGTTTATAAGCAATAGATTAAACTATGATTAATAGATGTGTTGAAGCATTTACCATCGTATTTTGTGTTAGTGCCAACAACTCTCACGAAGTTATCATAATCATTAAATGAAAAACATTCGGCTTTAATAGAGTTTGTTGTATCTGTGACTTCTTCAACATTTGATGAATTATTTAACCGTATAGTAAACACATGATTTGAGATTTTGTACTGATTTTCAGACCTCCACACTTCAAATCCTTTGATCAAATATATACACCATTCAACAATGACCTCGCAAAATTGGTTGATGTAACGATTATTTATTGATGCCATGATTGTTGAATCCTTTACAGTAAAATCACACACATAAAACAAAAATATATTAATATTAAATATAGTTGTATGAAACTTTAATTAAAAATAGATATAAAGCTTACGTACCATTTCATCTAAAAGTAAGAAATTAAGACTTATAATAGCATTTTTTATGTGGATTTCTCAATTCCCACAAACGTATTACTCGACCAAGTATGCATTGTTCCCCACGTTTCATCTCAATATGCTCAAACCGCCTTATAGTAAAAGTATATTTGCCTTCATCACTTGGAATATATTCCTCATCAGACATTTTTCTCTAACTTTTTCGTGATCATTCTCTCTAAACATGTATTTATAGTGAAAAATACAAAGGTTGCATACGTTCGCGAAACGATGCATCACGAGTTAACTATATCATTTTAAAAAGTGCATCTCTTAACGCTAATCATTTTCATTGTAACGGTTATTAAGATATATTATATAACATTTTCCATGATTATACATACGTTTATAGTCGGATCGCTTATTGATATTAAACAGTTCTTTCAATGGCCGAGATGTTAAATATGTATTCCAAACAATAATAATTGTATTAGTAAATATAATACATATGTTGACTTCCGATTATCAATCGTTTAGGGTATTTGTTTCTTATAAAGAGTAGAACCAATCTGCGTTTATATAAAATTGTGGATTTATCAATCATGATTAAAACGGTTTAAACAGTAACAGGTCTTTGCATAATAGCAAATTTATAGACCACCAAAGTAGGGCTTAGACGATCTAAACTACTCCATTAAAAAAAATAAAACACCTCAAAATGTCAATTAAATTATTAGATATTAGTACACATATGAACTCCTTTGAATATGGTACTAATGATAATAGTTGAATGTGCATGTTAGAGTAATGTGGCAACGATGTTTTTAAATCCATTTCGAATTGTAACATACCAGAATTACTAGTTGACATTCTTACAGAAACCGATATTCGTTTTAGCCACCACTCGTTAGGTTCGATTGGAAACAATCTGTTAAGTGGAAAAACTGGCTTATCAATTATAACAAACAAATTATTTAGAAGAAGTATCTAATACTCTATATCTTAAGTTCGAAGTGGTTACCTGATAAAAGTTTAGAGCTACTAAACAATTGGAAAAATATATGGCAAAGTGAAATCGATTAACCGCGCGTTCGTCTGTTACCACCTAATAACATTTAACGCAACGGTTAAAGTACAATAGATTTTAAGATCAAGTGATTTTATATAGCTTGCGTAACCCTACTTATGCTAACACCTAATTACTAACATCTATGTGATATTTGTAAATAAGGTACTCTTTTCACTAACTTTGCTCAGACTGTGTTTTTATAAGGCACAAAAACAAATGACACTAATTAATATTACGATTCATGCTCTTATATAAACTACTATACCTTCTAACATAAGTGAAAGTACTAAACGATAAATATACTTTTCAAGTATTTTAAATGATAACTTTAATCCCAAATATTAGTTTAAACGACAAACTATAGTCAGCAGTAACAACATATAATGTTAAGCGAGATGTAAACGAAAGTGTTCTGTAAACATGATCAAAATATAGTCATTTTGTCTGGCTATGTTCTAAGCATCATAAGGGACAACACAAATGGAAGTACACAAATAAATACGCACTTTTTCTACTACGAAGTAAATATAGTCATTTATAACGATTGCGATTTTACTTAAATGAATGTGTGTTATAAAGAGGCATCTGAGTAAATAATTCATAGATCGTAGAGTTGTAGTTATAGATTATCAATAAACGCACTACTTTTTGAGTTTGTAAGTTACGATCCAGAAAATACTCATTTTAAGTTGTACTACCTCTGTCCCAAAATATAATATTTTCTAAGTATACTTTTTGTCCCATAATATTAGATTTTTTTCAAATATCAATGTAGAATTTTAATGTTTTTTCATTTAATAATAATAAAAAACTAAGTCAAAGTAGTTAGAGAGTCTACAAAACGACTGCACTCTCGTAAAACAATAAATTTATATTTATTTTAAATTACTTTTATTATCTCATTAATGATGGTTTTATATAAACAATAACTTCTTAAAAATTGTGCATTTATCTAGAAAATTCTATATTATGGGGTAGAATAAGTATAAGATAAATTAAATGTACAAAACAAGAGTGATATTTACATAGCATTAATTCTATGTAAAGCATTACATGGCACTAAACTCTAAAATGGTAGAGTGGACATACGCCATTAATAGCCAACCAACGATTACTACAACATCCATCGAATGTGTGAGTGCATGGCAGAGTAACAATGTATTGTCCAATTTGAAAATCTTCCAAGCATATTGCGCATGGTACGCCAGTTTTATCCACCGCTTCTCTCCCTCTTACAACACTTGATTCTAGAGACTCTTGAATAGCTTGTTCTTGGGTAAAAGGTATTATATTTTCACTTACGTGAAGAAATAGACTTAGGGTTATATTGCCTAATAAAGAGTGTTCTGAAATAGCCAACATATTAAACGCTACACGAATAAGATCATTGATAACACGAACCGCATCACCAACGCCTACTCCTTCATTGTGTAATGATTTGAAATATGCGTCCCTTGCTGACGATGCATTTTCAAATATAAACGAATTGAAATAAAAAAAATGTTTTCAACACTGGGGTAGTGGTAAAGTTATGATATATCCTCATCTTAACTTCAATAAAGCCACCATATCCAACATCTAGTGCTTGTCATAGTATTGTATTGAATGTAGTTATATTGTCATTCATTGGCAACGTAAAAAGTCGTACCTACATTTGATCAGAGATAACTCATATAAGTCGATGGTATATACAAATTCATAACAAGAAAAAATAAATAAAGATTCTGTAGAAACTTACAAATTATTGCACAAAAACGGACTTATCTAAAGGATTGTAGATTCTGAAGATTCTAGAAATAACTGTTAATGGAAACGCAAAACATAAGAGAAAGCTATTTATAGCATTGTAAAGTGATATGTTTTCCCGAAACGTTGCATGTTTTCAAATCTAACTGTAATTATATGGTAACTGCACATTTAGTTTTCGTATAATAACTTTTGGTTAAAATCTGATGTTATGCTTAGAGTTACAAAGAATGACAATCAACAAAGGAAAATCGCTAAGGCGTTATAAAAGACATATTTAATGAACGATCACGACACTAATCTATAAATATGTATTTGTTCCTATTTTATTTAGCACAGTATATGTAACGCCCGTCTCCCGGGATTACTGAGATCTTATGCCACATAACTTATCAACTAAACTTATCTTTAAATATTTGAGTAAATTGTAAAAATAAACCCAAATCCTTAAATAACACCATAAGCGAGATGACTTCCGCAACTACTAATTAACCTGATTCAAACCCGAAAGAAAAAAAAGGAAGGAGTGAGCAACGAATTACTCAGTGAGGAGATCATTTCTGCCCACGAAAACATATAACACATTCTACTCTTATATGACAAGCATCAAAACATATAACTTATACACTAGCAAACATGTAACTCATTTTACTTGTTAAGCTGCACATACTATTCATGATTCTATTCCTTAGACATATCTTAGATTCACTCATCCTTGTGATGATTTTCCTTCAACTGCTTAGGTGGAGTCTGGCATGTGTACCCAAACACTCCGAGACGTGAAGTCTGGCCTTTGTACCCAGACACTTCCGCCTTATTTGAATACTGGCCTTTGTACCCAATCATCCAAACACTGCTACCCAGAAGTCTGACCTTTGTACCCAGACTTTCTGAGCTCTGACATATCTACCCAGAAGTCTAACCTTTATACCCAGACCTTCTGGTCATTTCCATAACATACTCACTCAGAAGCCTGACCTTAACATATACTTTTCATCACTAATCATAATCATAACATTCACTTAATCATGCCATCATAAAACATGTAAAATCTCATCCTAACACCAAACATAACATCAAACATAACATCAATCATAAAACTTAATTCTAACAATAAGATCTAAGCATACATATCATGAATTTTGAAATATAATAGAAGAATTATGATCTATGTTCCCACAGATCACACCCTCACCTGAATTATGGTTGTACTAACAAAGAGATTCTGAAAACTTGCAACACAAGACAGCAGATTAGGGTTTCTGGTATTTCTGCAGATTAGGGTTTCTGGTATTTCTGCAGATTTTTAACAAACACAAGTGTTACTTGGGCGTTAAGCTAATGGTGTGGCGGTTCGAATTTACCTCTAATGCTAGAAACGACGGTTCAAGGAGCTTCCCTGAAGCGGGTACTTTCAAAAACACCCAATGATCTACTTCGTCTTCCACTGAACTGATCGGAATCCTGCTTCAAAAACCTTAACATGAAACTGGGCACTTAGTATGAAAAACTGCAGTTTTTCTGCAATATTCTGCAGTCTGACAACAGCGATTTTTGGCTAACTTGTGAAGCAATCTGTGATCAGAATATACCTCCGATTGAAGATCGGCTAAGTGCTCTAGATTCCTTGTAACGATATTTATCCAAGAAAACCAAATAAGTGATCTAACTCGCTCGGACCCGATCGCAAGAAGGCCCGCAAAACACCAACTCGGGATTCACTATTCTTTTCTCCTTTTATCCGTTGATCTGATTCTTTCTTTGGTTTGGGTTCTGATTTCCTTCTCCCTTGAATCTGAGCTCGTGTTACGGACGTGAAGTGTCTGCTAGCTAGGTATTTTCAGCTTTTCACTTTATATATATACTTATATATACATATTTTATTAAGGTTTTGAGTTGATGGACTCTAGATGTGCTTGCACCTCACAGTATATTCATGAATTTAGAAAATCATCAGTTAATTCCAAAAACTTAAACACCAATCACCATACCATAAATCTTGTACTAATTTACTTTCAATTAAGGAATCAATGATTGTTATATAGTAACTAATAATATAAATTCTGCGAATCTTAAAAACGTGATTATATGATGACTCTAGCAATGCGTTAGCCGTTTTATGAACTTTAAATTAGATATTTAAATGATCTTAATTTAAAAATAAGACGATTAACAAGTAACTTTTAACATATATTAGACAAAATCTATATGCTGCATGAATACCACACGATTACACACCCTAATCCAAGTTCACATAACTGACTGTTTCCTCCACAACAATGTTTATTTAAGACATTCCTAGCGTTATAACTATTTTATAAATCGAATAAACAATTAAAAATTTATAAAAGTTACATGAGTTTATTATAAAATTATAATTATGCCTAAACGGCAAAACAATACGAAGATATATTTGTAAACTACACTTTCGTTAGTCAACTGTTTATAGTTTTTATTTTTATAATATATAAATGACCAAATAAATACAAAATTAAACTCAATTGACATATAAGATAATAGATATTTTACAGATGTTAGTTATAACCTGACATGAAAAGATTTATAACTTTCACCATACTTCGAAACCATAAATAAAACATCTCAGGTCGACGAAACCTTATTTTTAATATGTGTTGCAAACGGTGTTATATTACTACATCAAATAATTTTAAAGTGTTAATATTTTTAAAAACATAAACATGCCACACAATTAGTTATTATGATAGCTTCAAATTTTGAGGATTATTAAGTCCATGTCATAATATTATTTTGACTGATTTGTAAAAATACAATTCAGATTGTTTGGCTAAAACGTATTAACATTTTCGTCGATTTGAGTAAATTTGAAGCCAATACATGAGTTAAACACGTATGTAAAGGTGTTGAGATACGTTACTTTTATCAACTGTTAATGGATAATTATTATACTTTTCGGATTCTATCAAGATTAATGACTGACTTAGCCAAACATGAAGCAAAAAATGAACTAAATATAATTATAAGACGAACAATGATATCAATCAAGTAAAAATAAGGTAGCAAAAATTCGATCTAATTTATAAATTATATGCTAGAAATATTTCTTTTTGGAATTTAACTTGTATTTCTTATTACATTTATCCTTAATCAATTATACATACATTTGTTTGTAAAATACATGTTTTACAATATTATATTAAAAAAATCATATTACAATGAATGAAAAAGATAAATCAAAATGTTGACAAATAACTTAAAATAATATATCAGTTATAATAAAACAAAAAGTAAACACACACAATAGATATTTTCGTTATAATTCATATTACAATGTTACAAACTAAAAAAGTCAACTTCCATTCGTTGGAAGCAAATCACTAATGCACAGGATCGTGCTATGCTGAATTCGGAAGAGTGTCCTTCACCATCATCTACTTGAACGATTTTATCTCAAACTTGATTAAATTGTTTCCTGGTAATTCATTACGGTAAGTAAATAAAAATTCTAACAGTGATTGACAAAAAATCATTTTATGAGAATATCGAAAGAACATAACCTTGTTAATGTTTATTGAAGTCATCCAAATCTTGTTTCCTTGCACGATAACCATGAAGCTGTCGGAGCAGGGAACAAAGACCGCACACTTTTCCAAGCGTTTCTGCCTAACCCTCGCTTAACAAATTCATTATGTAGGCCTTCTGCTGCGTAATAACCACTCTGATTTCCTTCGAATATAAGAACACTTAGCCCACGGTGGACATATGGACCGTAAGAATGACGAGCCTTAACGACGGGGAAGTAATTGAAGTAGCTCAACATCTCTGTTTTACCCATACTAAGCCACTTTATATAAAACAACATTTAATTAGAACACTACCAGGTAATAAAACGTTTTAAATACTAAATGGTGAAAACAAGTAAAACAAAAGTTAAACAACTGTATCTGTATTGTCTTGCATGTCCATTTGGGTGTTTAAAACGATGACCATAGGGGGCCAAATAATCTCATGATCAGTAACTTCTCCGAACAATTTCCACAGCCCGTAAGCGTGAGGACGCGGAATGACTGACACGCTTCTCGTCTGTATTAATGGTTGCAATCTCTTCGCTAATAATCTATGCTTTCTAATACGTCCAGAGAGCGTCGTCTTCAAATGAGATATCAAAGATTGCAGTTTGAACTGTTTCATACCACCACGTCCGCTCACACAAAGTGGACAAAACCACAACCGCAAAGGCTCATTTAACTGCCCAGTCGTTAAACTATAAAAAATATCGAATTTTTTTTGGAAATTTTCCGAAGACTTCATTTTCTTATTACTCTGATGTGGGACAACGAAATCTTGATCCTCACTCGAAGACTCATCGCTAGAATTATCGGAACTATGGTCTACATCTATTACACGTTACACGCCAAGATTCATAACAGTGTATCGCGGTACATATTTAGAGCCACATTCATTGGAAAGCGTAAACGAAGTGGCGCAAGGTCTCTCGGTGTTTATCTCCAAATGCCCAACATCTTCATGGAAAGAAGTTCTTTTCGCTCCGGATAATGTTTTCGGTATCAGTTCATCGTCTAGGGTTGGAACTCCTCGACATGCTTGTTTACCCTTGACCTTTTTTAACAAATGCGAGTCCATGGTAGGCCTGAGGAATGCAGAAAAAATCAATAGAATAAAATATTAGGCTATTTTAAAAGCAAACCCAATGTAACGAATATGGGAAAGCAATTAAAATGTTCGACACTATAGAACACATAAAACAAAACACGATTATACAACGAAAGTCCAATATTATGAAAAAGAAACCAGAAAATTGCATAGGTAAACCGTAGTTATTGTTGTAAAAAGGGCAATAAAAGACGATTTATAATGAAAAAAAAGTTGAACAAGGTAAACAAAAAATTACAGTGAACAGGAGAGAGTATAGGTTTTTTGTTGAACTAAACAAAAGATAAGCAATTTACAAATGTAACAGCTTTGATGCAAAACGATATATATAATGGAAACGTTGTGTTTCCTCGTGAAAGGTCATGAAGTAAATACATCAGTTAAATTACCTAATTCACATCTTTTCGATATAATGCGAGTACTAATATATGTCTTTAAACTTAACGTTTCAGTTAAAACCAATAAGTTCTATTAATTATAAATTCCACAAAGTTTCATTGCAACACAAGTTAACCGTATCAAATTAAACAATGCACCTCATAACGCTAATCATTTTCATTGTAACGGTTCTTATGATAAATTATATAATATATGCTATGTGTCACTGCGATTTTAGTCGAATCACTTATTATTATTAACCATTTTTTTAAGAACGCAATGTTAAATATTTACAATAAACAATNCTTTAAACTTAACGTTTCAGTTAAAACCAATAAGTTCTATTAATTATAAATTCCACAAAGTTTCATTGCAACACAAGTTAACCGTATCAAATTAAACAATGCACCTCATAACGCTAATCATTTTCATTGTAACGGTTCTTATGATAAATTATATAATATATGCTATGTGTCACTGCGATTTTAGTCGAATCGCTTATTATTATTAACCATTTTTTTAAGAACGCAATGTTAAATATTTACAATAAACAATATATATAATCAAAGTAGTTTTCGATTGCCAACCGTTTAGAGAAGTGGTACAGTTTAAAAGGTAGAATCACACTCGCGTTATGTAAAATTGTTGATTTCTAAAACATGGTTAAAAAGGTTAAAAAGGTATGAGATAGTTGCATGATATAGCAACTTCATCGACCACCAACTTACGACTTAGACGATCTAACCGACTACGTTCAAAAAAACCCCTCCAATTGTCCCATGGTAAGGATTAGGTATTAGTATACATTTTAACTTACCATGCCACCTGACATCCTTACAGAAATCGCTATTCATTTAAGCCACAACTCGTTATGTTCGATTCGAAACATTATGTTGAGTGGAAAGGAAGGTAAATAAATTATACTAAACAAAGAATTTAGAAGAAGAGTAAACTTGTTTTCGTTTATTGCTAATAGCCATTTAGTGAACAAGCATAAAAAAAATTTCATCGATTGTGTAGTGGACGGCAACTGTCAAGCATTATATATTTTAGGCCTTCATAAAATTTGTAAAGAAAATGATCTTTCTTTGGGATGAGCTTACATAGAACGATCTGCTGATCACGGGTTTAAAAAATCTATTATTTTGAATTCACTCATAGCTACATGTGTAGGATTCCCTGATATAGGTTTAGAAATACTAAACCATGGAATAAATGGATGACAAAGTGAGATACTTTAGCAGGCGAGATGGAACAAACAATAATAGAACTCTTACAAAGGCCCAAACAAAGATTGAAAGACACTTGGGAATGTCCATACCCAAACTGCGGCTTTAATCATAACACATGTATATGTAGCTAATGTTTTCTCTTTAAACATTCTATCATTGTTAAAAATATTATTTGAAATTATAAAGTTTGCGTGTGTATAAATTATATATATATATATATATATATATATTATTGATTCTTTTCTCGGGTAATAACTAAAGAGTACGATTGCATAAATCACTCTCCAGAAATTGCATTAAATAAGATATAACAATATTAATTAAGTGATTAATGCGAACAAAGACCTTAGACGATCTACATCATATTGTACTTGATTATTCATTTATTTTATTGCGGATTTACAATATAACTTGACAAATGACTTAAATTAGTACAACACAGTTTTTACGAGATATAACATCAAACAAATTATTTAAGAAGAATGTACGAGTATATTTAAGAAAGTCGTTATAATTCCAAAAGATAAAAATTAACAATAACTAAAAATTCTCAAATTTCGAATATTGTAATTAGATAACTCGAAATAATATTCGAAATAAACAAGCAAACCATAGAATTAACACCAAAAGTACATCACAATTACATATTGGTATCAAAAGCGACCGGGTTGTTTGCCAAAAGCAAAATTACTTCTCGGTGCCAAAAACAAACCAAACAAACAGGGGCTAATTCATCGTCTCCCTGTGCTCCATCCAAGTCATCCTCCATATCATACGCAAACTTTAAAAAGTACAACGTATTGGCGATGGTAGCAGCGTCTCCACATTCGCAAGGGCCATGGCGGTAACTACTTAAGAGCTCCATCGCAGTGTCCTGCGATCTCCATATCACATGTGCTCTCAAACGAATCCTCATATTCGCAACTTCTGCAATGGTCTCAGATAGTCTCAGACTCATTAGCTCCGCTAAATACGCATAACCTTTGTCTCTTCATTGTCCATCAAGACAGATATATATTATTCCAATCAAATGCATCGCACCTCGTGATCCTCCATTGGCAGCGCGTGACAACTCATTCAAACCTTTAGCTCGCCTATTCACCCTCCTTTGATGATCAAAGCAATGCATCATTCCTTTGCGGTACAAGGCTTCTGCATTTTCCATAAACTTGAGTTTCTTCATGAAAAGCTTGTATGTTCGTCGTTTCTCCGGATTTCAGAAATGCAGAAACAAAGGGATATCTTGCAGGGAACCTTCCCTTAGAGCCTCAACTGACTCGGAATGATCGTTGAACGACCTGTTAACCCTACCGAGGTAAAGAGTATCTAACAGAGAGTTTTTCGAAACACTCACTGTGATCATATGAAGAACTTGCTCTGGTAAATCCATGATGTTGGCTGCCATTTCAAAATCAATTTGGTTTTGCAAAAAAGGGTTTCGAGAAAAGGGTTTTGAGGGAATAAATTTAACTTAAATAGAGAAAAAGGATGGAACACTAACCGTCTGAAATAAACGAAAAGATGCGTGGGGATATAACGAAATGATGTGTCTCGTAAAATGAAAGTTATCAGAGTAAAAGTTGTACACATAATTATTAAAACAGTGTAAGATATCCAATCGAATAGGTCTTACTTATCTTTAATTTCTTGAATTTAAAATAATTATCAACTAAATGAGTTAATTATTCAGAATAGTAATGTATTTCACTTCGGAATTTTAAATGATGTACGAAACATAATATATTTTTTCGTTATCGATATCCTTGAATGATTGAAAAAATTAATTCAATTCCTCTTACTTTTCAAGAATTCAAAATATGCATATCTACCTTTACAATATGTAAGTTCTTTGTAAAGTTACGTCAGTTTTATAAACTAAATGCTTATATACTTAAATATTAACATAGAAATCTTTGTATACTTATTGTTGTTGTTGTTGAAATATGATTATACATCCACGAAATGCTGAGCAAGACATACATCATGTAAGATTGAGTTTGCTTTTGGCTTCTAGACCACCTATTTGTTATTCTAAGTTGGTAATTCATTGGTCTTCAATAAAACTATAAACAAACTGCAAACAAATAAATGTAATATATATATATATATATATATATATATATATATATTTCCAATAACCAATAAAAGATAGTTAGACTCTCTAGCGGCAGAGACGACAACCATTTATTTTTAACCAAGACTTAATACAATTACCACAAAATCTGTGATTGCATGGCAAAAAAAACAACTTTCGCACCCATATGAAATTCTTCTAGATAAATTATGCATGCTACATTGTCTTCATCAACCTTTTCTTCGTGTTCCACAACAGAAGATATCAAAGAGTTTATTGCATTGACTTCGGCTGGTATTTGTACAATACGCCCCATGTTAAATGACTCTCCTATTGCTTGTTCAACTTTCATTGGAACTATTGCATTACGAATGTGAAGATATAGTCGCAAGGTTATGTTACTCGAGATTGAGTATTCTGGAAATGCATATATGTTGTAAGCCATGCATATAAGGCTATTAATAATTTGACATGCGTAACCATCTTCAACTCCTTCACTGAGTAAGGCATCAAAGAAAACATCTTTCTCCCATGACACAACTTTGAACATGAAATTATTAGCATCAAAACAAAACGTTCTTAACGTTGGGAATGTGGTGAAGTTGTGATATGTCTTCATTCTAACTGTAAGGAAACCCCCATTGCCAACATCTACTTCATGCCGAGGTATAATGTTGAATGTAGTAATTATATTATCCATCTAAGAAATATAGTGAGAACCTGAAACCAAGTAGTTAATCGTAATTGATACTAATATTACGAAAAGTCTCTTACTATATATTCCAATTTAGTGTATTATTTACGTCATAAACAAAAAGTAGATATCAAATCACATATCATAAACGATACCAGTCTACATCGAACAAACGTCACATCTCACTTGCTTCCGTTTATTTTTTTAATTTTAAACTAATTGCTGTCGTAAACTGTTAAGAAACCAGTGTCCAAAACAATCATAACCTTAGAGAAAAAATCTAAGTAAGGTGGTAACTATAAATGTTAACACATCACATAGCTCTACCATATGTATGACAACCTTTTTAAAACAATCAAATACCATGGTATAAATTTATTACATATTGTAATAGCACTACAAATATACTTGTATATCACTAAATGATAATAAATAAATAATAAAGGATCAAATAAGTTTATGTAGATAAATGGAAATTTAAAAAAACTTAATTACCCATTTAATATTTTGACAGAAAGTAACATTTATTTACTTTCTGTCTTCCACCCAACTATGTCAATTACGTCGTCGTTTCATATTCTTATATAGATACCATAGAACGGAAACTCAAGAGTTTTTAGATTGCCATAATTTAAAAGATAAAAAAAACCTTCCATAGGAGATATCAACAATGGCCGATCAAAGAAGATCAAAAGCGTTGTCTCTCAAGCATGCATCATCTTCGTCAAGGTATTAGGACACTTTTCAATATTTTTTTATATTTCCTTGCATCCGTAGAGTTGTGAGACTTACCGATGATCAAAGACCTATATATATTTATGACTAATAGATTTTCCATAAAAACTTATAAGATTATTCAATTGACATATTTAAACAATGCGTAGTGTTGCAAGAGAAGACATCCAGAGAATTAATTTTCTTGATGAAGTCTTAACGACAATTGCTTTGAAGATGTGTAAGCATAATTTAACTTCGGTTGGATGCTTTATGGTGGGAAATTATGGTTCTGAGATTATTCTAAACGATTATTTTCGGAAAAGGGTTGATCTTTCTGCTTTTATTGCTAATCCTCGTCTCTGTGAACAATCCACGTTTTTCGAAAATTGTGTAAATGCTAACAATCCACATGCATTATATCTCATGGGGCTGGAGTATGTTTGTGTTTATGGGGAAACAGAGTATGGTATGACCATCCTTGAGCGATCGACTGATGAGAGGGCAACGATCTTGGCGAATCTCGTCTCCACTTGCATGGGTAACTCTATAAGAGGACTGGACATACTAAACGACAAACTTCATACTTGGAGTGCTAATATAGATGACGTTCATTTTAAGGCGCAAGAGATCGAACAAACGGTGTTAAGGTTCACACATGATCATCACGGTACGTTCTTAGATACCTGGAATTGTCCATGGCCAGTGTGCAACCTTCAACACAATAAATATGTTTGCCCAAAATATTTTTTGTATAAGCACTCAATTATCCTCAAAAGCCTATGTTAGTATGATATTGTCGGAATTTGTTTGTTTTTGTAGTTATTTTGAACTTCAGTACTAAACATAACTATTTTGTTATATATTATGCATGATTATTGATTCTTACAAATTTTAGTTTACAATTAGAATGACTTTTTAATTCAATTAATATACATATAGCTTTTAATTACCGTTCAACTTCAACCAATAACACCAGAAAACGGTAACCGAAATATTGATGCAAGAAAATATTAAAGTATTTATATAACAATCATAGCAACGTTATCTTAGAATATGACCTTATACCACTGATAAATTTAGGTAATCGTAAATAATATAATTATGAGAATTTAATGTGAACTAAGATATTTTTCAGGTAGAAATAATAATCTTCAAATTCAAATGTTAAAGACCACATTTATATAACTAACAATCATGCTCTTTTTATTACAATTAGAATGAACTCAGTTGAAAATTTTAACATACCAACTCTCCCAAGATTGTAACCCTCTAATAAATATTATAAAGTTAACACTCTCACATCAATTTACATTTTAGTAAAGCTTTATTATGAAAAATAATTTGTTTACTATAGTTTCACTAATACAATAATAACCCGTCATATGTTAAATAAACTATTAAATAATAAGATTATTTGCACCCGTAGAGGATTAAATATGTACAATTCAAGTAGTTAAAAATCAATTAATATAGCTTAAATTATAAGCATATTTAGTATGACTAAAAACACAGTTGAGTGGTAACAGGAATAAATAATATATAAGTTTAATAGCCATAAAAATGAATTAGTTAATTCTTAATCATTAATCGACATAAATACTATAATAAAATTATTTACAGAAAATAAAATTCTATGACGGCAAAGTGGGTATACACCATTAATCACTAACCAACTTTTAATGCAATATTCACAGAACTTATGATTGCATAATAGACTAACAATTTCTTGCCCAATTTGAAAATCTTCTAAACATATTCAACATAATATCTCGGTTTCTCCATCTAGATTTTCGTTTTCCAGCGTGTGTGATTCCAAAGAATTTATTGTCACAGTTTTTGCAGGAACTTGAACAAACGTTCCAATGTCAAATGATTCTTGTACTGCTTCGTCAACAGTTAAGATCTGATACATGACTTATATGAAGATATAATATCAACGTTATACTACTCATAATAGACTAATCTGAGAAAGTTGATATATTACACGCCATATGCATAAGATTATTAATAATTAGACTTGCATCATTCACTTCTACGCCTTCATTGATTAATGACTGTAAATAAGCGTCCTTTTGCCCAGGACATAGAGTGAAACATAAATTTGTTGGCCTCAAACCAATATGTTTTTAGACAAGGGAGCGGAGTGTAGTTATGATAAATTTTCATCCTTACATTAATGAAACCACCATACTCGTTTACAACTTCATGTCGAGGAATTATATTAAATGTAGTAATGATATTACTCATGATAGTCGAAACTGCTCCTCCTACAATTTGGTGAATCTACAATTACTTAAAGAAAACTTAAAAGTAGATTTCACTTGATCATTTCTTTTAGACAACAATACAATTATCCGATTTCGATAAATCTTAAATATCTCACAATACCGGTTTTTCTAGAAACGGACATTTATGTTAATAGAGGTACGTCAAGATATTGACAAAACTTAAACTTTATATATATATGAATAGGTGCGAAATAAATTTGCAAAGGGTTACATTGTTTCAGTTAAAAAAAAAAATCTAACTGCAAACGAAAACTACCTAATATTATTTTATGACTTTATTAGTGTAAAAGTAGTTTCATAGAACAATATATTTTTTATGCATTTACACCAACTGTTTCTACTCAAACAGTAGATAGACATTTATGTAACTACATTATGCAAGAAATGTTGTTAATTTATAATTCCGAGTAAAATGCCAATTTAATAACATCTCCAAAGGACCTTTATAACACACCTTTTCCTTTATAAACCTAAGATATTTATCGAAGTGGTAAAATATTGAAATAAAGATAATTTAACCACACTGCATTTATGATTTAACATTATTATATGTTTTATACTCTTATACCTCTGTGTGTAACTCAAATATTTCCTTCAAATTATAAGAACTAAATTTACGCTAAACGACTTAAAAGTTTAAAGATAAGACCAATTATGGATCCCATAAATAAGTTAGCAACACACAGAAGGTGTCCAAAAAACTATCAAGGTAATGCGTTTATTGATAAAATATAGCTACAACTTTCAAAATATGATTAATTTCCTCATTTCCCTTTTTTGCAAACCCAACCATTTTTACACATTATTTTTGTCACCGTTTAAAAGATATAGATACAATAATATTAACAAAAGTTAAATATATTTAATGGAAAGGAAATGACGTTTAAATGACTATAGACTGCGACGGTGATGTCGAAATCAGCTTTACTTGTTTGACGTATACATCAAGCTTATCACATAAGATAAGTGGATGCATAAATGTTTCACATATTTCAAAAATATTTTGTAAATATTCTAACAATAATAAATGTTCAAATTAACACAATTATTCAAGCTAACCAGGACAAAAGCTTAGGTGTATCAAACAGATGAATACACGACTTATACCTATATTGAACAACTTTATAATTTTCGGTTTAATTAAAACAATATACCAACAATGAATTTCGGCTATAAGAGTTCGGGCAATTTCCTTTATCTTTTGAAACACGATAATCAAGAAATTGTAATTAACTACTGGACAAATTATATACAACGTCCCCAACACAATAAAGTCAAACCAACAAAAGTTCAAACTTATCCTCCTTCAACATCTTCATTCATTAGTTGTATTGTCTGCTTTTTAACAAAAATGGGAATCGACATCGGATTAATTACTTTGATTGATCTACCGAGCAAATTTTTGGCGCATATCACCTTACGTGTGGTGCGGTCGAGTGTTAAAGATAGTACATCACTTGGCATGGTAAATAAATCGCTTAATAGCCACAGGAACAATGAAGATATTCAAAGGGAATCTAATCTTCTTCCACTGGAATTTGAACCAGCTATAAGTGCCATTGCAAAGTGTGGCAGATTAGCCGTAGCAATGGCGCACCTATGTAAAGCCGGAAATTCTGAAGCACTCTACAGGGAAGGAATAACATCCTACTTCGACGACAGAAGAATTAAGAGGAAAGCGGAAGGCATGACACAAATAAAAACCGCATCGGCGAAGNTCTACAGGGAAGGAATAACATCCTACTTCGACGACAGAAGAAATAAGAGGAAAGCGGAAGGCATGACACAAATAAAAACCGCATCGGCGAAGGGTCACACTAAAGCGAGGTATCTTTACGGCCTAACTCTAGCCTGTTCTAATACTGAAAGAAGAACCGATGGTTTCCGAGTATTAGCTACGCTTATGAAACCAATGAATTCAGTCATTGAAATGACGGAAGTGAGAAACAATATCCTGTTAGATCTTGACCTTTTACAAGATGGTTTAGATATGTCCAAAGATATAGTACTAAATTATAGCTCTAATTGTAACTGTGACCAAATCACCCATTAGGATTATATGGACAATTTGTTTAAATGGAAAGAAGACGGTGAAAAAAAGTATGACCATACAAATGCTCTGATGTGTCAAGACTGTTTTTGGCAACGTGAAACATCTATATTTCTCACTTCAGAAGTAACATACCTTTCACCATAATTACCCAGATGTAGTATAAAGTTTAGCGCAATATGTTAAATGTTGGATTTTGATTTTGTCTGATATTTAGACTATGTTGTTAACATTGGACAATACTAATTAGTAATTAAGGTCAAATTGTAAAAACTAAGCACGTTTATCACTTTTACTATAAAATCAATTCTAACACGATTATGAATTTTAACTACTTACTTAAAATTATTTAGCTAACTGTAATATTTAATATTAACTATATGTTTATAGTTACGCTACATTGAACATGACTAGTGAAAATTAGCAGGTAAAAAATATCATGGGGAGCGATTTAAAAGTTAACTACATCAATACAAGTGCATTGTGGTGATTAACACAATCAACCATAGTTTCTGTATATTGTAGTGTACTTTTGCTTAAGATCTGCCAATTCATTAACGTCAAACTCTATATTCATTATTGCTGATTAATAAAATCAACAGTGCCACAAAATATGAAAGGTATAAATTGTAAAATTTACTAAAATCAATTAAAATTGTTATATTCAGAATCAACAATAAGGACATACACCATTAATGACTTACAAACAACTAATACAATCACTACAAAATTTGTGACTGCATGGCAAGATAACAACGTTCTTGCCCAATTGAAAGTCTTCTAAACATATTGCACATAATACATCGTTTTCATTAACATTTTCTTATTGCTCCACAACTATCGATCCCAATGCGTTTATAGCATCGGCTTCGGCTGGTATTTGTACCATAGAACCCATGCTAAACGATTCTTCAATTGCTTGCTCAATTGTCGCAGGAACTAATAAATCACATATATGAAGATATAAACGCAATGTTATGTTACTTGATATTATATATTCTGGCACTGCTGATACACTATACGTCATTTGTATAAGGAAATTAATAAGTTGACAAGCATCACCAACTTATACGCTCTCATTAAGTAACGACTGAAAGAATGCATCTTTCGTCCATGATACAGTTTCGAAGATAAAATTTCTTGCATCAAAACAAAAAGTTTTGACCGTTGGAAACGTCGTAAAATTGTGATAGATCTTCGCCCTAACGAACACAAATCCGCCATATCCACAATAAACTTCATGTCGATGACTAATACTGAATGTAGAAGTGGTATCCATTGCGATATGTAAATGTGTATTTTATAAACAAGAAATTTAAATTCTAAGGAAATTGAAGCAACACAATAACAAATCGTGAAAATAACACCATATCAATACTTCACAAAGTGCCTATTAACAAACACCTGTAACTTTGGTTCAGTTTGTTTCCGTGAACGTTGTAACTGAGTTCTTTATAAAGAAGTTAAAAACACGTTATGAATTTTCCAACCGCACAAATAACTACCTGATTTTAGAAAATACGTAAAAACTATGTATTTTTTATAACGTCATTAATTTTACAATCGAGCAAATAGATATTCCATGATAAAAAGCGCTACTTATAACGATGTTTTGCGTTATTCAACATCTAATATAATATATTATAATACTTTTAGATGGAACCAAGTCTTAATCTCTGCGCTGTGATATCGCTCTGTATACACATCAACATGACCATACTAATATTATAACCGAATACAAATAATAATAACTTTTTTAAGATATTCATATGTATCCAATATTTACAAAACTCTGAAAATTCTAGATTACGTATATCCTCTAACAATTCAGTCTATCAAGTTCCTTTCATGGTTAAGAAAATACAGTTATTGTCACGGGTAACGTAATTTATTATAATAATCTTGATAAAGTTTCCATTATTAAATAAAAGTTAAATGTTATATATGTCACCTGCTATATAAGTCATCAGTCGGTGGTAGATTGTTAACGTATGCATTAAATGAGAAAAAGTAAAATTTCAACATGATTTAATTTACGATTGGGTGAAGGTTAGGGTCGACGTTAGAGCATTTTAATTAAGTTTCGAACGACGTCGTGAATATAATCTTAACTAAGTATATATATGGTTTCATTATCACCTTGGTGATCCAATTCGTTCCATCATTTTACCATCCATCTTTCCCTTCATTCTCCCAACATTGTTACCCTTCGGCCGAACCCTATCCATCACCATATCGGTCTTCACCTCATCTTCAACCTTCACGGTTACTCCTTCACGTGTTCTTCATCCCACGACCACCATCTCAAACTCACGGTGTCATCCTCATCCCACGTCGCCAACTCCATCACCAAACCCACAACCATCTTTTGAGACATCCACAGTTGAACAACACAACCCTTGATAACTTAACCCGCCTTTGGCCGGACAGAGTAGGTGGCCAAGAGGTGGCTTCCGACAAAACCTATGGGCAAAAGCAACGAAACTTGTCAGATCCTCATATCAAAGCAAAATAAGAAGGATAGTCGAAAGAGATTCAAGAGAAAGAGAGTTTAGGTTGATAAAGTTGAAATGAGGTCGTAGGATACCGCCGTGTATGGCTACCCCAGACGTAATAAGGCAAGTGAATATTATTCTCACATCCTAAACGTATTGGATGTGTCTGAAAATGAGGAGATGTAGTCGAGGGAGATGTCGAAAAGAAGGTGAAACTGTCAGTGAAGTTGGACTGAGGCCACCGTGTACGGCCGTGGCTACGTCATGCGGCCGTACAAAAGAAACTCAAAGAGTTTCTCCGACCTAAACGCCTTGAAATGCCCCGATCTATAGCAAGCACCAATCTTTATGGCAATTATGAGGAACTGTCGAAGCAAATCTTGAAAAACTCGAGCTTAGACTGATGGAACTTGTTGAGGTCTTCACGGAAGAAGATATGCCTATAGCCGGTTGATGGTTGCGAGATATGCATGGATTCGAAGGACACACGTGTTTTCTGGCTTGTGCTTCTTGGCAACTATTTGGCATTGGGTATATTGGGATCTAGAAATTTTTTGTGATGAACGTACAGGAAAACCTTCTTTGGATTTTCCCAAGATTTTTGGAATTCATTTATTTCTTTTAGGAGTGGCTTGCTTTGGTTTTGGCTTGAAAAAGAAAGAGATTTGAAAAAAAGGAAAAGACTGGTTTCAGATATTACATACCGAAACCCTAAGAGATATTACACACCCTTAGTTGAAATTCCAAAGAGAGAAATGATTCTCATATGTTAAAAAGAGTAAAAGTTAACATTAGAATAAATAAACGAATGACTAAAGAATGATAGTTTTATACAATAACTATCTTTTCCACTGTTACAAATGCTAACAATTAAGAAACAATGTATGAGAGAAATTTGAATAAGCAGATGTGAACTAAAATTAAATAATGTATCTATAAATAGTTATACTACAAAAACAATAAAATAAAATCATAAAACTACAAACACAAAGACATATGGAAATACTCATGTGTGATCAACACCGATTATATGTCGCGCCAATCATCGCGATTTAACTTAGAAAAAACAACATCATTTTCGCCTTCCTCTTCTAGAAAAATACCCATCTCTTCATAACAATAAAACTTGGCACTGTCAGTTCCATTCATACTTGAGAGATTAGGTAAAGTAACGAAAAACCTTGCGGAACAATTCATAGATGAAGAAAAGGAATCGCCGTCTTCTAGATTTGATATATATGTCTCTGATAATATAACATTGGGACGATAAATTCCATCAAGACCTGTTACCCAGCCCTTCATTTCCACGTATCGGTTATGTAGATTTGAGAAATCCATCGTCGTAAACTTATTTTGGGCAATCTTCGCTTGCATATATCTCCAAGTCTCTGCCACTGAATCCCGATCAAGGATTCGATGTGAATGAGACAATTGTTTGACACACGAACCGGTTGTTAATAGGTATGATATGTCATGTTTTGTAAAACTACGTTCAAACAAAGCACCGTATTATACGTTGGCCGCATAAACGGTTAAAAATCGAATACGTCTTTTCATTCCTAACTGACAACTATTATCATTTGTTAAATATAACGGTTGCAATTTAGGAAAATAGTAAAATACGCTATTATCCATAAAATTAGCACACGTCATGCATCACACAAAAAATAAACCGAACAACAAAGTCGCAACGTATGCCTTAGTTTATAAAACTTCATTTCGTATAATAGTGCTAACTGAAATTCATCAAATGCAAGAGATTTCGAAAGTATAATCGAAACTTACGAAATAGTGTTATTTGATCTGAAGAATATGCAATGAGTCGACTCAAACTATGCGGAGATAACTTTTGATAAGAACATGAAATGACATATATACGGACCAAAAATCAACCAAAAACACCTTACACCATATTCAATCCATAAGAATGGTGCTTGGATATTTCTATATAAAGGTGGTATACTTACAATGGCAAACGATTGATAACATTCCATAAATGGTTTATACATTATTGAATATTTCTTTAAATACGATATTACAAACGGTATTGTTAGTATCGTTGTCATATGTCTTCCGAAAATCTTCAATCCCTCTCTCGACTTACAACATGACAATGCCACAAAAAGCTGACCATGACTAAATACGAGCCTGGAAAGATAAACATCAACCCTACTTAAACTTTGTCATTGACTTTTGTTTATCGTCATATCAAAACAAACTTTAACTGGAAATTGCCTTCTCCGAAGAACAACTGGCATTTTGCCATCGCTTTGTATTAATGTAATCCTTGGTAGAATGACTAATTTTCCTGAATTATGCCCTGTGATGATTTTCGCTTCAATAACATGAAGACCGAGCCGTGTAACGACTAACTGTGTACCATTGTATAAACCATCTTTCTGACAAATATTCTGAATCAACATAATGGGAGTATTAACTTTAAGGCATAATTTATGTTGGGGGTAGTTAGTAAAATTAAGAGTGTTCAAGTAATGTACGGGATACTGAAAGCTAAAATCCATATCTGGAATTTCATTATCCATGATTGAGTCCACGCTTAAATATTCATGTTCCCTATTAGGAAGCCATGTCAACATACTTTTGTTAACCAGATCTCTTGTATCATTTCGTGGAGTTAAGATAGCTCTTTGACTAAAATACTCAATGCTGTGAAAATTCTCTTCAAATGAAGAATAAACAAAACCCGCAAGAGACTCAAATGGGTCCACGTGAGAGGGGATTCAAACACTATCCTCAACATAAATATTATCTTTGCTCGAATACCAATTACATTCATGGGGCAATTTCGCAGCACTACCATCGCCAACTTGGAGTATCCATTTAGCAAAATCTTTATCAGACTGATTAACACGCATATTTTGAGTTAAGGTATATAATGTAAAATGGCCCCATAAATAAGAACGATTGAGTGACACTGAAACAGAATCTTGCCTACTTCCTTGGGGAATTATAGGTAGAGTTTGACGAAAATCACCACCAAGTAATATAGTTTTCCCACCAAAAGGTTTTAAATCTGTTTCATTATCAGATTGCAACATTAAATCCCTTGTTGACCTGTCAAGTGCTTCAAACGCATATTTATGTTTCATTGGAGCTTCGTCCCAAATGATCAAACTTGATATTTTCAATAAGTCGGCTAAAAGTGAATTCGCTTTTATATCACACATTGAATCATCAAGTAAATTCAAGGGTATTTTAAACCGTGAATGAGTTGTTCTACCTCCTGGTAAAAGTAATGCCGCAATGCCAGATGATGTCACATGCAATACTACAAAATTGTCAATACGAAGTTTATATATTAAAGTTTCGTAAACAAACGTCTTTCCAGTGCCTCTAGGACCAGAAAAAATAACTTGTCACTGTCATGATATACACTTTCTAACACTGCGTTAAACAATTGAACCTGTTCCGTGTTGAGCAAGCTATATTTTCTTCCAAACTCTGCTTGAGAATGCTCTGTATCAAAAGTAATCTCATCTTTAATTAAGTAATTCGAAAATTGAGTGACTGAGGCCGTATCAGGCAAGGGCATATCAGGGAAATTGGATAATGACTGATCATAGAGCGACAACAAGAATTCGACTTCCAATAAAGTATATTTTTTAAGTCATCATCACTTAAAGTGTACTCTTTGTAATTTAATTTACGCCTTTGCTAATAAGTAATATCCTCACTTAATTCTCTCCACCATGTATTCCAAAGTTTCAATGGATTTGTAACCTCGCAATGAACTAACAACTAATTGGAAAGCATACACCCATAGTACAGCTTCTTTCATTGCATCTTGTCATTCCTCGTCACCTTCTAGTAACCCTCTGGCCACACATGCCTCTTTAAATGTTGGGTAAAGCTTGCCATTAAAGGTTAACAAATCATCATAACAAGTGGGCCCTTTTATATGGTTAATAAGTATTTTAGGATAATGAAGTTCTCCACACGAAGGATGAACATTGAATATCCGACCAAAATATGCCATAAACATACTATTATGAGCTTTTTAATTGGCGACAATAGTATCTAACTCACATGTATCCTTAAATAATACAAGTTGTTGATCAAGGAGATGAATACTTAATCTCTGAACTGGTGGGTGTTGATGATGTATTTCAAATTTAAAAATACGCCACATAGACTCACACGCAGAAACGTAACGACAATCAAGATAATTCTCAATCTCATTGAAGGAATCAATATTATCAACGCTAGTAACGTGACCATTGACCTTCTTTTTCCCAACACAATTGTAGCCTTATATGGACCTTCAGTTATATACTTAAGAAGATACTTTACTGCGCTGGTTTTATTGCCAAACTCAACATTAATGTGCGCTTGGAAGATTTTTAATAACTCCAGATTGTGTGGAACAACATATTGATTGTTCAGATGAATTTCGCCTTTCATACAAAGCATGAAAAATCATTCCTTCTTTTATACACAACGTATCCGTTTTCATCAACCCACGACATCACACAAAAAGGTCGTGAGGTATTTTTTAGAACACACTCCATTAAGCATACAAACATTAGTTGGCCTATCAAAGCCACAAGGACAATGCATCATATGTTGTTCGACCAAAGAGTAACCTTCAGGATCCAACACCTTATTTGGTATTTCAGCTGATACAAATTTATCAATCTCTACCAACGAATCACTGTCACGTCCATCTTTCAACCATATAAGAATATGAGCGTGTGGTAAACCGCGCTTTTGAAGTTCAATAGTATAAACAACTGCACATATAAAAGTAAAAATAATAGTTTAAATCTATTAATTATACAATCACTAAATAATCGATACATACCTTCATTAATTGGACCAAAAAAATTATGTTTCTTAATCAAATCCATAAGTTCGCCAAGCTTGATGTGAAAAACTCGGGTGATTATATGAGGTCTATCACAATATGACTTATTTCCCGATATACTTAAATAGTCATTAATTTCATCCCACTTCGGATTCACTGTCATCGTACTAAATAAATCAGTATTCCCAATACACCAACAAAGAGCCATTGCATCTTGATATTTCTCTGCCATATATATGGGACTACCAGTTGATATGCATGATTTTTGTATAGTTTTAGGATCATTA
>OVAU01000086.1:0-12321 GCA_900406315.1 Biscutella laevigata subsp. laevigata | reverse complement strand
TGTGACACATACCAACGCCGTTAACCGTCGTCGTCGCCGTCTCTCTCTTTCCCGCCCTGAGCTTAGATCTGAGCTTGTATCGTTACTTTCCGGATCAGTATCAACCATATCTGAATAACATACNCCTCAATTCGGTTACGTCTTCGAAACTCCGGATTGCAATTTTCTCGATAGACCTGTCTGAGAATCTTACTGTTTTCTGTCTTTTTTTATTCCTTCAGATCAGATTTTGGTTTCCCTAATTAATTCGGATGTTTACTGTCTCTTACATATGATTAGTTTCTGATGAGTGTTCTGCTTTCAAAAAGTTGTGTAGTTACTGCGATCACGACTGTTGAATGGTCAGATAAAGTTCTGTGTTGTGTGTCAGTGTTGTTTCTTGATTTTCTTTTACTGTTGCATTTGCTGATTTTGGTAATTTGGATTGTAGATTTTGGCAACATATTGGAAACCTTAGATCGTTGAGGAGAGTTTAGGATTTGATCTCCATCTGGTATCTAAGCATGGTTGCTCCTGTCCCTCCAGGGGCTCCTAGACCCAACAACCAGCAAAATTCCGGCCCTCCAAACATCTTCCCGGGTTCACAGGGGAACTCAAATGATTTAGCCGCCAATATGCAGAACTTGAACATCAATCGTCCACCTCCAATGATGCCTCGTTCAGGTCCTAGACCACCTCCTCCTTTTGGTCAGTCACCACAACCTTTCCCTCAGCAATCTCCTTCCTATGGGGCTCCGCAACGTGGGCCTTCACCAATTGATAGATCTGGACCTCCACCTGGGTTGGCTAGACCAGGTGGTCCCCCTCCGGTATCACAACCAGCTGGGTTTCCCTCAAATGTACCCTTGAATAGACCCACTGGTCCACCTTCTAGCCAGCCACCATTTGGCTCTAGACCATCATTGCCAGGAGGACCAGTGGCGCAGCCTGTCGCCTCTTCTAGAGGTTTTCCAGATTTTGGTCCACCAGGAAGTGTAGCTGCAGGTCCTCCTCCAGGAGCACGCCCAATGGCTTTTGGTTCACCTCCACCTGGCATGTCAAGGCCTCCCCCAGGCATGCTTAGTGGTCCAGTCAGTAATGGGCATCAAATGGCTGGTTCAGGGGGATTTCCGAGTGGAGCCCAGTTCCCTGTTACCGCTGGTATGAATCCACAGGCACTCTATGCACAGCCTCCTGCAGCACCTTTTGCTCGAGGTCCTCCACAGCCACTTGGTACACATCCTCTTTCTGGAAATTCACCATTAATTCCGTCTGCTCCCCCGTCAATGTCCTCGCCAGCAACCTTTCCTGGTGCCCCTCATGGCGGACCAGCAGTATCAGGCCTTTCTTACGGTCCACCATCAGCGCAGGTATGTCCACATTACGTTATGGTATGTCTTTGTTATGTAAATTTAATGAATCAGATGTATGGATTGATGATAACATGTATGAGGTGATCACAAGTTCCATCTTTTTAGTAACAACTTATTTAGTGTTTTACCTTGCGTCTCTCTACTTCCTTCTTAAGAGAAATATCTTCACTTGATGTATTTCCTCTGTGTGGCAGATTCTGATGTGCTTCAAATTTGAATGTTGGTAGGTTGCCCCACCTCCAAGTTTTCCTGGCTCTATGCAACTACCAAGATATGGCATGGGTCCTTTGCCAAATCAGTTGATGACGACCATACCCTCTGCCACTGGCCAACCTGGTGCATCTGTTCCTGGTTCCTCAAGGATTGATCCCAATCAAATTCCAAGGCCAGGTTCAAGCTCCAGCCCAATTGTGTTTGAAACCCGCCAGAGCAATCAGGCTAATCCTCCCCCGGTATGTATGCCTGGTCATATTTCAGTTTGGACAATAGCATGAGATATCATACCTATCGTACGTGGGTTTTGTTGATGTGCTATATCTTTCCCCTGAGTTTCTCTTCTCTCTTTTGAAGCCTGCTACTAGTGATTATATAGCTCGAGACACCGGAAATTGTAGTCCCCGTTACATGAGGTGCACAATCAATCAGGTAACAATGAAGCATATTTTTTCTGATGGTAGGGTGTTGCTTTCTTTCAGTTCAGTATTTTTTTATTATGTTCCTTGATTCTTAGGAACCTAATACCTTGTCATAATAGATTCCATGTACAGTTGATCTTCTATCTACATCTGGAATGCAACTGGCGTTGATGGTCCAACCGCTAGCGCTTTCTCATCCATCTGAAGAGCCTATACAAGTAAGCCTTGTCTGACCAAACACAGCATGTGGGCATTCGGTTTCTATGTTGTTCATATTCCTATTTTGTATTTGCATTTTTCTTTTGGTCTTATTGATCGTGAATTTCAGTATATCTTTACAGTGCATTTTGATTCAAAAGTTTTGTGTTTAGGAATATTAGATTTCCTTTTGCATCTTCAAAAGAATAAATTCCTGGAAGCACTAACCTATGTTATGGTGCAGGTTGTGGACTTTGGTGAGGGTGGACCTGTTCGATGTTCACGCTGTAAGGGTTACATAAATCCTTTCATGAAGTTCATTGACCAAGGAAGGAAGTTCATCTGTAATTTCTGTGGTAAATGTCAATGTTTNTTTCAGTTAATGCAAGCCATGGAATCTGAAGTTATAGCTATGTAACTGCAACAGCATGTATCAAGCTAGAAAATAATTAAATATTCTAAGCTAGGAGCCTCGTTTAACATTTTTGTGATTTATCTTCATGGATTTAAAGATTTCTTTTGTCAATATGGATTTCACCTGATAGTGGAGAGGCCGATATGATACTGTTTTATATACTTTGTTATTGTCATAATGTATCAGATGCTGATGATGTGTGATTGTTCGAATCCATTTCCTCATCAAGTTTCTTTTGTACAGGATACACTGATGCGACTCCTCGTGACTATCACTGTAATCTGGGTCCAGATGGTAGACGTAGGGATGCTGATGAAAGACCTGAGCTGTGTAGGGGAACTGTCGAGTTTGTTGCTACGAAAGAATACATGGTTAGAACTTTGGTTATTAATATATAATATTCGGTTTTGCTTTATATGATGTTAGTTTTATTTATGCGTTCTGGAATACCATTATATTCGACAAAGTGTACTGTCCTCGATTATTTGTTTTCCCAAAAAACTTAGAATCTAACTATGGTGGAAAATTATTTTTNTCGCTGTATTTACTGTTCATCCAGTGAACCACCACCTTAAACTCCTTTTCGGAGTCATGATAAGAGAGGCTGGAAATAATTGGATACTGATATCATTATCTTTTCTAATAGGTACGGGATCCAATGCCAGCAGTGTATTTTTTCCTTATTGATGTCTCATTGAATGCGATACAAACAGGTGCCACTGCTGCTGCTTGCAGCGCAATCCAGCAAGTCCTTTCAGAGCTTCCTGTAAGTTCTGTTATCATTTTGAACATTCTATAGTAGATATATATTTGAAGCGAAACAGTCAATAACATCTACCATGTTCTGAATAGCTATTTGGTTTACATGTGTCTGTAGACTTTACTATTTTGGTGGCAGTATTAGAAATTAACTGCCCCTGTTCAAACTTTGTGGGGTTGTTTAGTGATAGGTTGTATTTGTTTTGTTACTTGCGAGTTGCGTCATGCTCTTTTGCATAATAAGGCGTTCATATCTGAATCATTTAAGGAGCAGCTACTGCTGCATATCTGTTAGCGTGTGTACCTCATGTTTAGTGAGACACTGGAGTTTTGTTTGGTTATGGTTATTTTATCGATGTTTTAAGATTCTTGTTTTTTGGATTTATCAGACATTTAAAAAGTTTTTGTATGTGTTTGCAGGAAGGTCCTAGGACATTTGTTGGAATAGCTACTTTTGACTCAACAATCCACTTCTATAATTTGAAACGTGCACTGCAGCAGGTGAGTTATTGCACTGTTTTTTCCCTTTTTGTAATTTTGTGCGTGCAAAAAGAGAGATACATTATCTCAGGATCACTACTAGATGGCCATCATCTTGCTACAAGTAGTTCTTCTGGATCACTGGGCTACAGGCTCACGATAA
Source organism: Biscutella laevigata subsp. laevigata (assembly GCA_900406315.1). NCBI lineage: Eukaryota > Viridiplantae > Streptophyta > Magnoliopsida > Brassicales > Brassicaceae > Biscutella > Biscutella laevigata. The sequence continues at coordinate 8,319 of OVAU01000086.1, read as the reverse complement.
AGTTCTATATTTTCTCTTATGATGCCATAACAGTTGTTTTCCATTAAGAGTTGAACACTGCATCACTTTGATGCTATGATTTCTGGAACGGGTGCTGTCTCTTTTTCTTCCTGGAATTTTATTTTCCTTACTTATATGCAGCCATTGATGCTCATTGTCCCTGATGTGCAAGATGTATATACACCGTTAGAAACGGATATCATCGTTCAGCTATCTGAGGTAAGATCTAGGCTATTTATTTTTTATTTGGTACTCCCTAATTAAATTTCCCCTTGTTTGTCAACATTTCGTATAAGCTGGCTGCTATTCTTGAGATTGGTTATCTTAATCTTTTTCCCATTCCTTTTTTCTAATTTATCATATTCTGTTGAAATTCAGTGCCGTCAACACCTAGAGCTTTTGCTGGATAGCATCCCAACGATGTTTCAGGAAAGTAAGATTCCTGAATCTGCTTTTGGTGCAGCAGTTAAGGTATGGAATTGCTGAAGATGTTACGCCGTACTTGCATGTCTGATTGGTATTACAAGTAGAAGTTGGATGCATTTGATGGCCTCGTCAAATTTTTTTCAGTCATCATTGCATGGCAATTTAACTATCGCGTCTAACAACTCCTGTTCTCCTAGGCTGCTTTCTTGGCGATGAAGAGCAAAGGAGGAAAGCTTATGGTGTTTCAATCAGGTATGCTTTTCTTTCTATTTCGGTACTTTCTATTTTTAGGGTGCATTGATGCATATTTAAAATGATATATATCGGTACCTCTATAACTTAACTGATATGTTACCATCTTCGCCGTAGTTTTATGTTCGGTTGGTGTTGGAGCACTTTCTTCTAGAGAGGCCGAAGGGAGAGCTAATATGTCTGCTGGTGAAAAGGTAAAGATGCTTCTTTTTTTTCAGAGATTAATCTGGTTCATTGGAAAATACTAAATCGTCCTGTAATTTTCAGGAGGCCCATAAATTACTTCAACCAGCAGACAAAACACTACGGACCATGGCTATTGAATTTGCTGAATACCAGGTATACCAATAGGATAGATGTTTGAATTTAGATAGTGTTTCCATGCTTACCAATGCTGTATAAGTTCTTTTTCCTCTTAATTGCAATATTTTTCCCCATCTAAGCCATCCATAAATGTATCAGGTCTGTGTAGATATATTTATTACAACTCAGGCCTATGTTGACATGGCTTCAATTTCCGTCATTCCAAAAACTACCGGAGGACAGGTGTATACCAACATTCCTTATTATTTCTAACTGTCAGCAAGTTCTGTTTTACTTCTTGTTTTCCTAATGTTAGTTGCAACTAGCACATCTCAAAACATTTCTTGTTACCAGAGTCTTTCGTGTGTCTATCAGTCATTGCATTTTTATGAAAGTCCATGTCCTAAATATTTCCATGGCAACTTTGTAATCCTAACTGACAGTATTTCTGTGGAAGTGTTGCTTTGATACATCTTTAATGGATATCCCCTTTTATTTCAAGGACATTGAGCTTGGTGTCTTGGTTTTGCCTGCCTTTTAACTGTCCATTGTAAACTATTTTCTCCAGGTGTATTGTTATTACCCTTTCTCAGCTCTGTCAGATCCTCCCAAGCTTTTCAACGACCTTAAATGGAATATTAGTAGGCCCCAGGGTTTTGAGGCTGTCATGCGAGTCAGATGCAGCCAGGTACGTTTTTGTGGTGGAGAGTTATCTTCATGCATTACTCTGTAAACTCTAGCTTAAGGCTATTTTTCTGTAAACCACTGTTTGCAAAATGGTAGGGTATTCAAGTGCAAGAATACTCGGGGAATTTCTGCAAACGTATTCCAACCGACATTGATCTACCAGCGGTGAGTTGTTTCTCCTTGAATATTCCCACTACTTAGTTTTTGGATGGCGTTGTGTGTCTGCTGAGTTCTTGTCAACATTATCATATTCTGTATGCAGTCCTGTATGGAAGTTGGTGAATGTAGAATTCTAGATAGATTCAACTGCTATGCTGTTTAAGTTAACACAGTGTTAGCAAATATGAAAACACGCGAGTCTTTTTGATGCAAGTTTACCAGCAACTGAATTATGGTATAAACTCCATTAATGCTTGAAAACCTTGATTTCCAATGCAGATTGACTGTGACAAAGCTATAATGGTGTCGCTAAAGCATGATGACAAACTACAAGATGGAGCTGAATGTGCTTTCCAGGTATATTTTGTATTCGTGTACTTCACAAAAAATGTTGGTACTCTTTTACTTTTTTTAGGATGATGTTATTCTATGTTCTTCTGTGTTTTTTTTTCAGTGTGCCCTTCTGTATACTACCATATATGGAGAAAGAAGAATTAGGGTTACCACATTATCACTCCCCTGTACGAACATGCTCAGTAATTTGTTTCGTGCAGCTGACTTAGATTCTCAATTTGCTTGTATGCTGAAACAAGGTAGGTGCACTGTTTTCATTTCTGATACTACTGCTAACCTTGTTGTCATTATGTACCAATATCTGTGTTGTTCTTTTAATGCAGCTGCTAATGAAATTCCTTCGAAGGCACTTCCGTTGGTAAAGGAGGAAACAACTAATAGTTGCATTAATGCACTCTATGCCTATCGTANTCTACTGCTAACCTTGTTGTCATTATGTACCAATATCTGTGTTGTTCTTTTAATGCAGCTGCTAATGAAATTCCTTCAAAGGCACTTCCGTTGGTAAAGGAGCAAACAACTAATAGTTGCATTAATGCACTCTATGCCTATCGTAAATTTTGTGCTACGGTGACGTCATCTGGACAACTTATCCTTCCTGAGGCGCTTAAGCTTTTCCCATTATATACTCTCGGTATTTCCTTGTGACTTTTCTCTACTTGAGGTTCTCATGTGCGCAATGCAAATTTTGTTCCTTCCCGTGTCTTGAAGTAGAAGTAAATATTTATTGTGTTTCGCCTGCTATTGTGCCTTCTTTTAAGTGATTGTTAAGTGACAATTGTTTTCTTTTTCTGCTTACTTTGTTTTAATTACCTGTGGCCTTTATGAAGACTTTATTTGGTACCTACCATGCTGGAGCAGAGTTAGATAGGTTAATATCTTCAGATGTTTGGAAATCTGTTCTGTGTGAAGTACAAGTACTAATTGTCTTACTCGCCATCTATTTTTGTTTCTCTTTTATATGCTGAGCGTGAAGTGCTAAACACTGCATGTTGCATGTCAGGAACATATAGCTTATGAGGACATGACTTGATGTTATTTCCTTTTTAATTTGCTTTCCTTCAGCATTGACCAAAAGTGTGGGTTTAAGGACGGATGGGAGAATTGATGACCGATCTTTCTGGATCAACCATGTATCTTCTGTTTCTACTCCTTTGGCAATTCCACTGGTTTATCCCAGGATGATTTCTGTTCACGACCTTGATGCTAAGGTATGATGGAGCTACTTTTAGTTAACATATCTCTCTCAAGCCTTAATTTGCAGTTTTCTGAAAGTTTTGACTATTCTTTATTTTGTTAATCTATCAGTACAATGAAGGATCGGTGCTTCCTCCTCCAATCCCATTGTCGAGTGAACATATTAGCAACGAGGGAGTCTATTTTCTTGAGAATGGTGACGATGGTCTAATATATGTTGGCGAATCAGTGGACTCGGATATTCTGCAGAAACTTTTTGCTGTTTCTTCAGCTGCTGAAATCCCTAGCCAGGTAATCTCAACTTCACTCCACTAGCACATGAAATTGTAGGAAAACATCTAACTTTTATACTGTTGCACGATCTATATACGACTGTTGTGATCGTTTCATCATATTTACGTTTTACATTATCGAAACCATGAAACTTCTTTTCTCGCATTTTCAAACCCTGCTTAGCAATGTTAACCTTTGTTTTCTATACAGTATGTGCTAAAGCAGTATGATAATCAGCTCTCAAAGAAGTTCAATGATGCGGTGAATGAGATAAGGAGGCAAAGATGTTCTTACCTTAGGTATGTAGCAAAAATCTCAGTATCTGGTTTTTTTCCCTCCTAACTCAATCATTTCCAGCCTAATCCTTCCAGCTTCTTTTTTTATCTACGCAGGATAAAATTGTGCAAGAAGGGAGATCCATCAGGTAAGTAATTCGGGATGGTTTTCAAAGTGATTCTTAGCATTAACTGGTTTCAGAAAATTTCTGTTCGTAGCAACAATTGGTCTCTGCACCTACGAAATCTACATATGATTTATCTTTTCCTGTTTGTGACATGATCAGTCTTACGTTAATAGTAACAGCATAGCTCCTGTGTTTCAGCTAGTACCTGTGTCTATTTTCTTAGTCTTTTACTTAACCACAAAGACACATTGAAATTGAGAGATCTAATAATATCTCTTTGGTTAATGACTTAGTCATGCATATACAAAACATTTATGTACAAATTAGTAGTTGCTTATCATATTTTTACTAGATTTCACAAAACTTTGTAGTAATGATTTGTTCATCTAATTTTATGGTACCTTTTCAGGAATGCTGTTTCTGTCATATATGGTAGAGGACAGGACATCAAACGGTCCGTCGTATGTGGAATTTCTCGTGCAAGTCCATCGCCAAATCCAGCTTAAAATGAACTGATCCTTTTGTCTTCTAGGAGTCCTTTCAAAACGCTCTCTAATGCCCTCTCCTCTCCTCTGTGTAATGTTCAGAGTTAACTGTAGAAGAACATAGCAGGAACATTGATCATAGCTCTTATGGCTGCTTGAAAATTTACAGTTGAAGAACACAGCAGAGATTACTTCTACTTGAGAAGTTCGACTTCATTTTGAAGGTGCACTTCGATATTAGTCTCAACTTTTGTTTTGATTTTTTGTGGAATTAGAGTAAGAAGAAGAATTATACAAGAGTCTTTTATCTAGTCCACTTTGTTATACGGTTACTCTTTTGGTGTGTTATGTGAGCTCGACCTTAGACATTCTTACAATTGAAAAACAAAAAGTTGGTTGGATATTGCCACAAATAAAAGTGTAATAGTAGTGTATAATATGTGAAATCATTTTTATTTTTCAATTAGGACTATAAATATATGAAATTCAGATTTATTGTTTTACATAAATAGTTGCAATTAATTATTTATTTTGAAAATCATAAAAAAGATAAACAATTATGATGTTAATAAAAAGATAAATATTGATTTAGTTACAAAAATTAGAACCAAACTCTAATAAATAAAGATAAGAAGTTATAAAAATAGATATAATTATATAATAAAAATAGAAAACAATATATGAAAATTATGATACAATAACAAATATGTGAAAGTAAAATTTTAGAAAGTTTTGAAGTTATTATAATAATATTTAAAATTAGGTAGATTAATGTTGAAAAATAATATATAGAAGAGATTAATATGATCATAAAAATGAAAATTGTATGGTAAATTCTATAAAACATATAAAAAACAAGACTCCATATAGTACAGTTTCTAGTTTCGATTGTTTTCACCTTTGTATTTATGTTCTTATATATGTCTTTGCTTCAATTCATATTGTTTACATTGAGAAACAAAAATAATGTTTTTCTAGATCATTATTTAAGTTGAAAGTGGAAATATATTATGTGTATATTATATATAAAATAAAATGAATTAGAAAATATATAAATGGTCGTTTTCTCGAAGAGCATCAAGTTGTTCAACATGTGCACCATTTGCCATCGCAATCGTGCTTCCTCGTTTCCCCAACTTCTTCTCTGCATCCAAATTTAATTATTAAAATATGTTCAGTATTACAAAATACTTTTAGAATAATTGATACTTCAAGAATCTGAATCAAGAAACTGACCAGCTAAGTCGAATAGAAGTTGGATAGAATCAGGCAAAATGATAAGTCTACCGCTCGAATCACCATTGTTGTTATCTTGAGCAGTAGGAGAATGTCCATGAATTATCACTCTTTTGAGGACATTCTCTCTTTTAATCTCTTCTTCTACAATATTCAATTTTTCATCTAATTAGGTTTAAAAAAGAAGAAGAAGCAAAAGCCTACTTTAATAAATCTAACAAAANTAGGAGAATGTCCATGAATTATCACTCTTTTGAGGACATTCTCTCTTTTAATCTCTTCTTCTACAATATTCAGTTTTTCATCTAATTAGGTTTAAAAAGAAGAAGAAGAAGCAAAAGCCTACTTTAATAAATCTAACAAAACAGTCATCTTACTCTTTTCAGTTTCATCTATTGAGACCGTAACTATCTCCTCCTCAGTTGATTCCTCTGTCTGAACTCCTGTTTCCTGTCACAAAATAATGTGTTTTTTTATTAGAGTAAAAGAAGATGGTCTTAGTTTTTATATGTGTAAAGGAGTATAAAGTATTAGTGAAGAATATTTTACATCGTTGGTCGAAAGTAATCTTAANTGGTCTTAGATTTTATATGTGTAAAGGAGTATAAAGTATTAGTGAAGAATATTTTACATCGTTGGTCGAAAGTAATCTTAAGTAACATATAAATAACACGATTCAATCTATTCATAGTCAATTGATTATTCATAGTCAATTGATTTTGAGTTAGAAGCTAACAAATTTTAACATGATATCAAAGACCGATAAAAATTATCCAAATTGATCCATAATCGACATGACCCTAAATTTCGAGATTAATAGTCAGAAGAGTCATCATATCGAATAGTCGTATTTGGGAAGAATCTCTCCTTGGTAGTTAGAGAGATCTTAAGTTATATAAGTAATATGGACTAATCCACTTAGACACAACTAATTGTAAGTTGGAAGCTCATAAAATTAACGTAGAGTAATTTTTTTAGAAAACCGTATAGTTAACAAAAGTCTNTTTTACATCGTTGGTCGAAAGTAATCTTAAGTAACATATAAATAACACGATTCAATCTATTCATAGTCAATTGATTATTCATAGTCAATTGATTTTGAGTTAGAAGCTAACAAATTTTAACATGATATCAAAGACCGATAAAAATTATCCAAATTGATCCATAATCGACATGACCCTAAATTTCGAGATTAATAGTCAGAAGAGTCATCATATCGAATAGTCGTATTTGGGAAGAATCTCTCCTTGGTAGTTAGAGAGATCTTAAGTTATATAAGTAATATGGACTAATCCACTTAGACACAACTAATTGTAAGTTGGAAGCTCATAAAATTAACATAGAGTAATTTTTTTAGAAAACCGTATAGTTAACAAAAGTCTGAAGTAATATAAGTGATATAAACTAATACATTCATACACAACTGATTTTAAGTCGGAAGCTCATAGAGGTAGAAAAAACGTATACCTGAGCATCTGATTCAGCTAATANCCATTCATACACAACTGATAGAGGTAGGTAGAAAAAACGTATACCTGAGCATCTGATTCAGCTAATAAATCTCTAAGGAAAGGGATTTCTTTCTTCATATCCTCATTCAATTTCTGAAGATACTGAAAGTAGAAAATAAGCATTATTGGTTAGTATAAACAAGTATTGTTGATGCAATATGTATAAAGATTGGGTTGATGAATTTTATTTTTACAGCCATGAAATTGGTGATGATCATTTTGGCATCTTCAAGATCAGATTGANAAGTATAAATAAGTATTGTTGATGCAATATGTATAAAGATTGGGTTGATGAATTTTATTTTACAGCCATGAAATTGGTGATGATCATTTTGGCATCTTCAAGATCAGATTGAATCATTTCTTTGAAATTATGATGACCAATTCTGATAACTTGTGAAAGTCTTCTTGTCCGAACAGTGAAAGGCTGTGGAATATTGAACACAACTCCAATCTCTCCAGCCATATCTCCTGGTCCTAATTTAGCCAATACCTTTATATAAACCAAATTGTTATTTTTCTTGTTTGAATCTATATGTGTTTTCATTAGTTTCAGATTTGTACCTGTTCACTCACTCCTTTGGATGTAACAATATCCTGTGAATTCAAAATTTGTTTTATTATAATCAATTGAAGTCATATATATATATATATATATATATTGAAGTATTTAGAGGACAATGATAAAGCATACCACTCCTCCAGATACAAGAATGTAAAAATCCGTTGGAATCTCATTCTGCAATATTATCTCCATTTTAGGCGGAAAATACTCTGCTTTTATCTGCGTAACCTACAAAAAACAAGAAAAAACAATGAATGTCTGGTTTAACAATGAAAAAACAACAACTAAATACGGTTGATGAACTAGAATATGTAGTCTAGTGGTTGGTATTAGTGTCACTATTGTGTTACCATCGGGTTTAAATCCGGCAAATCAATTGTTGTTGATAACAAGAATACGGTTAACGAATCAAGATATGTAGTCTACTGGATTGTATTAGTGTCGTTGTTGTGTTAGCGCCGGGGTTTA
>OVAU01000085.1:0-29427 GCA_900406315.1 Biscutella laevigata subsp. laevigata | reverse complement strand
GTGCAGTTGCCACCACACACGTGTACGTGGATCCGCCAGTGGTTGTACGAATGCATAATTCCATTAACAAAACAAAAAAACTGGAACATGATCACTTTGTGCGGCTCTGCTTCTCCTCGATTCCAGATTGAGAGAAGCGTTTCCTAAGAACTTCAAGAACATCTTCCACCTTCACATCCCTTTTTGACAGCAGCACCATTGAATGGTACAACACATCCGCCATCTCTGATGCTGTTCTTGATACTTCCTCTTTATCCTCCAGTGTTCTGCATAACTCGTCAGCTTCTTCCCTAAAACAACAGAGAGCTCAATAAGTATACGGAACTAACTTGACGATCACTGCTAAGTAACGCTGTTCAATAGCAGAAAACTGTGAAAGAAACCTGATCTTTGAGCAAAGCAGAGCGTCATCCGTCAATAACCGTCTAGTCCATGATGGTTTCCCATCTTGAGGAACAGTTGACTCCTCTTTCCGCTTGGATATGATTGATTCTAGCGAGTACAATGTTGTTAGTGCAAGCTTGTTTGCTGAAGCCTGTAATGCAGCAATAAAAATGTTAATTTCCTTCAGATTTCATTTCACCTCTTTCTTACAGGTAAAGGTATCAAAACCTCATCATCGTTTAACTGATCAAAAACTGATGTGTAGTAGCAGGTCTCTGCCCCTGTGTGACAGGTAGGGCCATCAGGTGTCCCAAGGTAAATTATCTGAGAAAATCGCAAACCAATAGGTGAATAACATGGCGCAAGAGATGGTCAGATTCTTAAACCTATGTTCCAGACAAACATACCGAATCACGATCACAGTCAACATAAACATCAAGGATATTGATGAAATTATTGGATGTCTCTCCCTTAGTCCATAAGGTTGATCTTGAACGACTGAAGAATGTAGCTTTCCGTGATGTGATCGTTGTGGAGAGGGCCTCCCTATTAACAAACCCTTGCATTAATACCGCTCCCGTATCAACATTTTGTGCTATCGCCACAGCTAATCCTTTGTCATCCCATTTTATGCGGTCCAACAAGTTATCTACCTAACCCAATAAAACAAATAGAAAGTAAGATAAATACCATGGGGGAATACAACAGCAGCACAAACAACCCTTACAGGAATTAAAAGATCACAATTGCAACACAGAATCGAACACTGAAATTTCAACCAAATAGGCCTTCTCTAATAGTATATGCAGTACATTCATTATCAGACAGGATATGGGAGCAAAAGAGAAACGTCTCCATGTTATTCAGTTATGGGGAACAGATGTAGCTCATGCCATCACAGATTCAGATGACCAAGCAAACGATGAACACCTTCAGAGAGAATTCCAGACCAAAAGATGGAAGCCATCAAAAAGACTTTCCTTCTCTCTCTTTTCTTTACCAGAGATGTAACAGTTCCAACTCACTTTTCAAAGGATAAGAACCTGACCATCCCTGGCCATATCAAGTTTAAAGGATGCAAAAATAATATATAAAAACAAACAACAACACAAAATCAACTGAAGTAGCAAATTAATCTATACACTGAACACATGTTACGTGTAGTAATCAAATTGGGGTATGAGCTGAACTACATTGCAGGCACTCGAAACCCCAAATTCATTGAAAGGGTTTAACAGGCAGTGCATCATTAATTTAAATCATAGAAAAATAGGAAAGAAATTCATTGAGAAGATATAAAATGTGATGAACAGATGTAGCTCAAATCATCATGCAATGAAGATGATCAAGCAAACGATGAGCATCATGAAAGAGAAATCCAGACCTAAGGATGGAAACCATCAAAAAGCCTTTCCTTCTCTATTTTTTCTTTACCAGAGATGTAACAGTCCAAACCCAAGGGTAAAAGGGAGGAACCTGACCATCTCTGGCCATATCAAGTTTACAGGATGTACAAATAATATATAAAAATAAACAACTCAAAATCAACCGAAGTAGCAAATTAATGTGACATGTTACTCCTTGTCTATACACTGAACATACGTTACTTTAGTGTAGTAACCCAATTCATTGAAAGGGGTTTAAAGGCAAGCATCATTAGTTTAAATCATAGAGCATAGGGAATACATTTCCTTGAAAAGATATAAATGTGATGAACAGATGTAGCTCAAATCATCACGCAATGAAGATGACCAAGCAAACGATGAGCACCTTAAAAGAGAAATCCAGACCTAAAGATGGAAACCATCAAAAAACCTTTCCTTCTCTCTCTTTTCTTTACCAGAGATGTAACAGTCCCAACCCAAGAGTAGAAGGATAGGAACCTGACCATCTCTGGTCAAAACCCAAGTTTACAAGTTGAAAGAAAACACAACACTTACAAGTTACAACAACACAATACCAATTATAATAACAGATTGTTCTCACTTATACTTCACTTTTCTCTAAACTGAACATATGTTACTCCAGAAGGTATTCAATGAACTTTTATTACTTTATAAATATCAACAAACTCCATTAGAAATAGCTCACTAGAGTAATCAATCCAGGCTAAGCACCATAATCCATAACTGTCATTTAACAGGAATGGCAGAATAACTCTAAACCTGAGAGCCTAAGATAAATATGTTTTCTCTCAATTGTGATGAACAGATGTAGCTCAAGTCATCACGAAAAATGCAGAAGACCAAGCAAACGATGAGCATCATAAAAGAGAAATCCAGACTTGAAGATGAATACCATCAAAAAGCCTCTCTTCCTCTCTTCTTTCTTTACCCGACATGTAACAGTAACTACTCATATGTGAAAGAGTAGGCACCTGACAAATGTCTGGTTCAATATCCATCCTAAGCTCTAAAAACCCAAAATGAAAAATAAGAAGAGAGATTCACTTGACTACCTTAGCCTGAAGGGCAATGCTCTTATCATTTGACGCAAATACGACACTGGATCTGCTTCTATGCATAGAATCTCTAATGCAATAGGATTTAGGGAAGAAGCAGCTATTTCTCATCTGTAAAGAATGTGATAATGCAGTGTAAGGTACCGCCATTATAATCCCTGACCGGGACGAAGTGGCGGCGGATTAGAAAGAAAAAAAACAAATTACGGAAGAAGAAACCCTAATTGTTCTGAAAGAGTGATAGTTTGGGGGCTTTTTTAAAGAAGAAAGTCACGAAACCCACCATTTCACCTGAAAATACCAAACTACCCCTCGTGATAACTGAAATTAGATTTACGTCCCTATTAATTCGGTTTAATTTCAATTCCGCTATAACTATATTTTCCCCTTTTCTATTCATGGGAATTCTGGGATCGTAAACCCTAAAAGTTCTCCCAGAGTAGGAATATTTCAAGCTTTCACGTTGGGTTTCTGATCTATTTCCGGTCATCCCCGCCTCATTTTCCAGTTCAGGTAGGTAATTCGATGATTCTATGTTTTTCTGCTCGCATCGCTTTCTTGGTTTTCCTGGAATCGCTTATGAATCTCGTGGTTTTTATGTCGATTTGATGACAATATGAGACTTAGCCTTTTTATGCTTTTTTGGATTGAGTCTCATGGTTTTTGCCGGATTATTGAAAATCTAGGGCTTGATTGATGCTTATTCGAGTGTAGCAAGAAATTGCTGATTCCGAATTTTTTTTTTTTGTTTGATGAACTATTTTCTGCTAGGTACTTGATTTGGTTTGAATGGTGGCATTGAATTTCCTCTATTAACTTTTCAGTTCCTGCTTGTGTCTGTGGTTTCTGAATGGAATTAACTTCATCTATCCTTTGTTTCATGGTATATTAGGCACCAAATTCTCAGAGATGGCTGCTATGACAGGAGTCAAATCTTTAAAAGATTATTTGAAAAAGTATGAAAGTAGTGATGTTATAGAAAAGAAAAAGAGGAAGAAGAAGAAGCCATCCAAACCGGAGGCAAAAGGTGTTTTGGTTGTGGACGAAGATCCAGTTTGGCAAAAGCAGATTGATCCTGAAGAGGAAGATAATGAAGATGATTCAGCTGGTAATGACCGTTTACTTGTTTTCCTAGACTTGTTGCTTCTCTAGTATTTCAATTATCTGATCTAATAACAGTACACTGACACATCTTTTTTATATTTTTTTGTCAAGAGGAAAGGCCTGTGGTTGATGAAGACATTGAAGTTAAGAGAATGAGGAGGTTGGAAGAAATTAAGGCAAAGCGTGCTCATAATGCCATTGCTGAGGATGGGAGTGGGTGGGTGGCGTTATCTTCAAACCTTGAGGACACAAAGTCTGATATTTCTCCTCCACGTAGAGAAAGGACTCGTAATGACTCACCATCTCCTGAGCCTGGGCCTAGAGGTTCGGTTTCTGATAGAATCGAAACAGATATGTCTCCACCACGTCGAAGAAAACGTCATTATACACCTTCACCTGAACCCAACACAGAACATGCCAAGCCTGTGAATTCTGATTTGTCATCACCTCGCAAAAGAAAAGCCAGGAATGATTCCCCTTCACCAGAACCAGAAGATAAAGTCCCAAAAAATCTGAGTTTAGATTTATCTCCTCCTCGGAGGAGGCATGCTCATCCTCCATCACCTGTTTCAAGCAGAAAGCGTTCAGATTCCACTGATTTGGATGGTGATTTATCTCCACCTCGCAGGAAACGGGATACACAGGGTTCACCTTTCTCAGATGTTACAAAAAAGAGCAACGATCTTTCTCCTCCTCGTAGAAGAAGATATCATTCTCCATCACCTGAACCGGGTAGAAAACCTTCAGGATCTTTCAGTTCGAATGCTGATTTATCTCCACCCCGCAGGAATATGAGAGTGAAGGGTTCTCGAGACTCAGATCTTTCACCTCAAAGAAATGTGTCCAGGAATTCCAATTTTGATAGCTCTCCCCCAAGGAGACCACGCAGAGAATCACCTCCTACTCAAACAAGCAAGGAGCAGCGAAAGACTGGCTTAATTAGTGGCAAAGATATTGGAAGTGAATATAGAAAGAAAAAGGAGGATGAACAACTGAGGTAATAATTAAAAAGTATACTAAGCATTATACTTACTGCGTTTCAGTTATAGGTCTCAGGTTTGGTTTAGTAGTGGTGGGCAATAGTAAATTCGTATTTCTTGAAGCTTCATGTTTTCTACTTCTTACTTTGTCTTTTCTATGTCTTTAATTTGGAATTCATAGAGAGACAAATCTTCAGTACCGATAATTCAAGATTCTCAACTGCACGATTTAGGGTGCAATCTTTTCTGACAAACTATACTCTTGTGCAGGTTTAAAAATATGGATGCTGAGCTAACTGGTCAGAATGCAGAAGCAGTGTTTCGTGACAAGGTCACAGGTGAGAACTACAGGCCCTTACTCATTATAAGTTGCAGTGAGGATACATAATCTCCAACTCACTCCAGATGATCATTGGTCTTGCAGGTAAGCGTATATCAAAGGAGGAATATCTTAAATCAAAGGAAAAAAAAGTGGTGGAAAAGCCAAAGGTACTGATTGCTCCTTAACTCTAAGCCTGGAAGGATGAATTGTAAATCCGATTTTGAGACAAGTAGAGTTAACAATCTGATTGACTAATCTTGGTAGGAAATAAAACTGGAATGGGGCAAAGGTTTAGCTCAAAAGCGTGAAGCTGAAGCTAAACAACGGGAAATTGAGCTTGAGAAGGAGAAGCCATTTGCTCGGACCAGGTACATTACATCGGTTTGCTTCATGAGCTTAAGATAAGTGTTCTGCTTGGTCAGTATTCCAACTGTTTTTATGCCTGTCATTTCAGGGATGATCCCGAGCTTGATCAAATGATGAAGGAAAGGGTTAGATGGGGAGATCCAATGGCTCATTTGGTTAAGGTATTGATAATAAATTCTGTTTACGAACCCATAAAACACCAAAGATTATTCTGACATTATCACTGGATTGTTTTCATATAAACAGAAAAAGCAGCAGGAGACAACTCTCGTGGATCTAGGGGACGATGAGAAGATGAAAGCATCCGGGTTTGTTATACCACAAAGTATTCCTAAACATAGCTGGTTAACAAGAGGATTAGAAGCTGCAGCTAATCGGTATGGAATCAAACCCGGTAGACACTGGGATGGAGTCGACCGCAGTACGGGTAAGTTTCTCTGAGGCATTCACGTGTTCTGCACTCACTATTCATATACAGAGAGATTTCATTAGAGGCTTATTTGTTCTAATCTGTTATTCTTTCTTGTTGTTTAGGATATGAAAAGCAAATGTTTAAGAAGTCGAATGAGAAGAAAGCAACGGAAACAGAAGCTTATCTTTGGTCGGTTTCTGACATGTGATCTCCATCTAAATCAGACTTTGTTGAACCTAACTCATTTGTCAAATCGTGTTTTTCAATCTTATTCTCGGATTATCTAAACGAAACGTAAACTGAATACAATATGAATCTTTCTGATACCATCTTTTATAAAAGCTATATTCGATGTAAAACTATTGAGATGGTATGGAATAAATCAAAAAGTTCAAAAGGCAAAAGCTAAATCAGACTTGATGAAGAGTCGATTGTTGTTTACTTGTAAACTAAAAGGAATTTTGTTTGTGTTTTTCTTTTCTTTTACTTTTATTTTATAAACATTTTTCAAAAAAAAGTTATGAAGTTGTAATTTAAAAAATGTCAATGTACTTTATGGGATATTGTTATTGGTGGTTGAATCTCCTAAAACATTTCAATTATCAGATTTGTACGGACACTAGTTTAATTCTAATGGTGTGGATCTATCTTGATTTGGGTTGTAGAATTTTTCTAGAAGCCATAAAAATGTGTTTTTTCGTTGGGGTTAGAAAAATGAACTTACAAGTATAGATTTATTAGCAAGTAAAATTAAAACAAAAATAATCGAAGGGGGAAAACAAATTAAAGGAAACATGGGAAATAGGGAAAGGACTTGGGGATTGGAATTTTATGTAATCTACTTTGGAAGAGGGAATCACCTGATTATGTCTTTAACTTTTCTAACTCCATTGGTTTCATAATTGTTTACACTTTTGTTTTTTTTTTATCTTATTTTTGTTGAGAATTTTGTATATTTTTAGAAGTTATGTTATAATATTTGTTTACCAAAAGAATATAGAAAATAATTGTAGAATCAACAATAACTATACTTATTGATAATAGTTGACAAGAAAAACATTGATATAATAAGAGATTTTGAATGAAATTTTAAAGTCACTTAACGAATAACAGTGATTTTGTTGTAAATATACAAGAATTCATGAACTAACATCAACGAAAATCCATCAACCATAACATTTCCCTACTAATTTTGAAAAAATTATAGTTGTATATTTCCAAAAAGCTTGCTCGATTATGTAAACTAGGTTACATGCCATGCTATTCACACAAAAACACTAATAAAAACATAATTAAATTATAAAGTCAAATGACAATTTAAATATAATAGATTTTATTCATGTAAAAAAATTTATATTTTATATGAAATTTATGATTCTTTAATTCAGTTGTTTAAAACTTAGGAAGCTCATGCTTAAACTTTTAAGAATATATTTTATATTTTATTTTGGAATCCTATATAACACAAGTTATATTGCAATTTGAGTTTTTTCTCAAGGTTTGCTAGGTGCCTTAAACATGAAAAATGATAGTATAGGAATTTGAGTTTAATAATTTAATTTATTATTGGAATGTTTAAATATATTCTTGGTTACAAAAATCTAACATGATCTAACTATCCAGTGAAAAGATATCTAAAAAGGAACATAAAAATAAAATAAAAGACATAAAGCAGAAGAACATGTTTGCATTTTGCATTAGTACATATAAAACAAATCCAAAAGACAAGAATAGAAGGCAAGACAAGGTGGGAAGTGTTCTGGGGACATTGACTATACTTTTCTTGTATGTTAATTAAATCTCAATTAAATCTAAAGTTAAAAAGCATATTAAATTGTTTTATGCCATTAAATATATTACTTGTATTCAAAAAACTATATTTCTAATATATTTGTTCCCTTTCGACATCTCTTCATAAACTAATAGATTCAAAATTTGATGTTATACTTTATCAAAATCTATTGGTTTAAACTTGGAATGTGTTCAAACATAAACTGAATTTATATTAATTAATTACCTCATTATTTAAAAAAATAAAAATTAACAACTGTTAAAAATTATAAATTTATAGAGAAGATAACTGATCACACGAATTATATCTACTGATTATATAATTATTTCTATTGCTAGTTGTGATAAACACTTCTTACTATAAATATTTTCAAAATAATTATAGTATGAAACTAATTTATATATATATATATATATATTGTTAATTAGTATGAACCATAAATGATCGATCTATTAACCAATCTTTCATAAATAGATAGAATAAATGTTTTCATGGAACTTCGAAATAATAAACAATATTATCAAATGTTTAACCACCAAATTTACGTTATCTGTTACTTTTATATCTATATATATATATATATGAAAATACGGAATAGACGATTAATTTTCATATATTAGGATCTTTATTTGGAGTTTTGTTGTCCCTCTGTTCGAAGCATTCTTTGCTTAAAGACAGGTTAGCCACAGGAATAAAGCTAAGTTCCCACCCCCAACGTTTTGGGTTAAAGATTACATTTTTTATATAATTTTATGTCTGTTTTTTATTTCTTTTTATCAAAGTTTAGCATCGTCGAACATGTTGCACACATAAACTAAATGCTTTACTACACTCCTCCTTCGAATTTTCAAAATTTTCTACATATCTAACTACAGTTCGATGCTTCTAGTATGTGTTGTACTGGATGCTTTGTTGTCAACATGTTGTATTGGATGTTTAATCAGAAAATGTTAAAATAGTGAATTACAAATAAATATTTATTGCATTTTGTCAATTAGAACAGTATTATTCGATATTATTATTCTACAAACAAAGCGTTAAGTACATATAGTTTGAAATTATTCGAACACTTTTTACCGTTAAGTACAATATAGTTTGAAATTAGAACTTAATTCTAGTATAAAATTAACGTTCTTATACAAATTTTATTGCACAAAAGCGTTAATTATATAGTTTTAATCACTCCAAAACAAAAAGGTTTATAATTAATTATGCCTATTACTTAACCGCGAATCAACGTTAATGATCGCCTCATGCCTACCCATAATTTAGTCATTTTATAATCAAAAGTTTTTGTTTTAGTTTCCTATCTTTTATCAGAAGTGAACCAAGTGAATTCTTCTATAATTGTCTTTTTTTTTCAAAAGACAAAAAAATTCGATGAACAACACGACTAAGTAAAGGCAAGCTCGTTTATATTCTAATATTTTAAATGAATCTTATCTATAAGTTCGAATATTTCACAAAAATATTATACTATATACATACTATTATACTACATGCATGTGAAAAAATTCATTGTGATTAGTATCAATACCTTTTTTGTATAAATTTGATACATATGTTACAATGATATAAATTTCCTTAGTTTAGATGTTTAGATCGATTAATATATAGATATTCTTCTTACTAATATAATTATGTTACTTAATTATAGTTATTTTGCATCTTCATATGACCGGTTAATCATCATCATCAATTCATCATCATCATCAGTCATGACTTTTTTAATAACCATCATAACCCTTTAAGTATCACACATATGATTGAATTTGAAACTAATTAAACATATTAGAAATCTTCTTTGAAAACAAATTTAGTAAAATTCAAATGAAGTATGCCACAGTGTCTACAATAACTTATCAAATTCTTACAAAAGATCGAAAGAAATACTTAGAATAGAGGCGATCTCTAGGTCTACAGTCCTCTGCTCGTTCCGGCTAAGCTGGTTGCCGGAGAGAATATCTCGTTCTCTGGTTCCCTTACTATGGCCTCCTCTTCCTCTCCGATCGATTTGACCGTCCCCCCTGCAAAACCACCCGATTTTTTTCCACCAGATCTTCTCGCGATTTGTCCCTCTTCTCACTTGTCGGCTTCTATCTTGGCTCCTCCGGGTCCAGTCTTAGCCCCTCCGGCTAGTTCTCCAGTTGATTCGCCAGTTAGCTCTCCGGTTGGTTCACCGCTTCGTTGTTCTCCCCTTGTTGGTGTCAAGTCTTCTTACGCCTCTGTGGTTAAGCCTAAGTCTCTTCGGAATCTTAGACATGTCGCATCTTCTCTTGAGACGAGTGATGGCACTACCTCGGTTCGTGCTCCTGCAAACGTTATCTTTGAGTCAGGTTCTGTTTACCCGGATCATTTGTTAGCTCATTTCCATGGCTCTCCGCCTCCAATTGGGAAATTTTTTGCCGATTTAAATCCGATTTGGGGGATCCATGGTCGTATTGCTGTGAAACGCTACTCGGATCAATCATACTTACTCTATATCCCATCGGAGAGCACTAGGCGTTGGGTATTAGAAGTCGGTTTTTGACAGTCAGGCCACTGTGCTTTCACGGTTACTGAGTGGTCTCCTTCTCTGATGAAAGCAAAAATGAAACTTGACTTTGCGCCTCTTTGGGTCGTCCTAAAGAATGTCCCCTCGGTAATGTTTGATTTTGAAGGCATCAGTTCAATCGCCTCAGGTATCGGCTTTCCACTATATACCGAGATATCCAAGCTTGTTCCGAATCGGCTCGGTATGGTGAAGGTTAGGGTTGTCATGAGGTTAGCTGGTTCTTACCCATCTACCATTCGAGTCCAAGGTAAAAGAGGGAATTCTGTCTTGGTTCAAGCTGAGTATCCTCACATTCCGATACGTTGTCCCAATTGTAATGAGTTTGGGCATTTGACAGTCCGTTGTCCTAAACCTCATACTTCTATTCTTCTAAATCAAGTCAACAACTCATCTTCAAGTGAATCCTCCTCTTCATCTGCCCCCTGCAACTCACAACACGTTGGTTCTATTCCTCCATCTCACATTGCTCCTACAGTCGCGGTTGCTGTTAATTCGGACAATCTTTCACCAGTTGCTTTATCCGTTCTTGCGACATCTATTCAAGAAAAGCTTTTATCCCCAACAGTCATTGAGGAGGGTACTTCCACTGCTATTGTCGAAAATGTTTCGGAAAACATTCATTCTGAAGATGTAGCCACAAATGTTGATTCTTGTCATTCTCGTTCTCATGGTTCTGAAGATTCTGCTCCAGGTGCCTTTAGGTCAGCTCCCCCTTGTGGTACCCCTCCGGGGTCCAATCTTAATAGGGCTGATCCATCTCCAACATCTAGCAGGCTACACTCTGAGGAAGCGAATATTGCTCACTCACAACGTTTAATAAGGTGCAGGGATTTTTATGTATCTTCTGCTGATCGTAGGTCCTCAAATCGCCGTCCTTCACCAAAGTATAAGAAAAAGGCTCGGAAGCTTCTGCGCCAACAGATACTTAAAGACCTCCATGCTGAGGATTTCGTTGATCCTTTCTCTGACTCAGATGATGCAGATTATTCACACTTTATGGAAGACACTATACCTTCTTTTGAGGAGGCCCCAGATTTACCCGATCTATCTCTTTATTAATCGGTAGCCTCCTCATTATTCTTGCAGTCCCTTTTGGTTTTCTAATGTTGTTTAGTTGGAATGTTAGAGGCTTAAATGCCAAGCGAAAAAGACGAGCTGTTGCTCTTTGGATTCGTAAAAATAATCCTCTTATTGGAGGTCTTTTGGAAACCCGGGTTAAGGAAGACAAGTTGATTGAAGTTTTGAGTTCGTGTCTTCCTGGTTGGTCTTTTGAGGCTAATTATTCTTCTTCTGCTGTAAATGGATGTGTGGTTGTAGTATGGAAATCCGAGGTCTCCGTAGTCTTCTATACCAAATCCGATCAATGCATGTTATGTGGCATCACTGTCCTCTCCACAGGTCATTCCTTCACGGGTGCTTTTATTTATGCCCGAAACACAGAAGCAGAGAGACAGCTATTATGGGATCAGATTTCCCGGTGGTCACAATCTCCCCTACTTCGAGATTCTCCCTGGATTTTATTGGGAGATTACAATCAGATTCTAAACTCCAATGAATCTTATTCTACCTATCCGTACACTATATCACGTAATGGCCTACTCTCGTTTCAGGAGTGTATTGAAGATTCAAGTTTATCCGATCTTCCCTTCAGGGGCTCCTTCTTCACTTGGACAAACAAACAACCTCATAATCCAATTGGCCGTAAGCTTGATAGGGCATTGGTCAATGAATATTGGATGAATCATTTCCCAACATCAGTCGCTTTCTTTGACACCCCGGGAGTTTCAGATCATTCACCTTGCCTAGTCACACTGGATATCTTGACCCATATAACACCATTTCGATATTTCAATTTCATGTCGACTCATCCATCTTACCTGCAGATTCTAAGTGAGGCTTGGCTAGGGGTTTTGCCTTATGGATCAGACATGAATGTTCTCCTTCAAAGACTCCGGATAGCTAAAACGGTATGTAGAGATATCAACAAAGGTTATTTTTGGGATATTTCTCGTCGGGTGAAGGAAGCTTTTACTAAGTTAACTACTAGTCAAGAGAAAGCGTTACAATCTCCTTCGCAGTTGAATTTTGAAGAAGAAAAATTGGTTTTTGTTGATTGGGAGTTTTGGGCCTCCACTGAGGAATCCTTCTTTAAGCAGAAGTCGAGGGTAAAATGGCTCAAGGATGGGGATTCTAACTATTCTTACTTCCACAAAGCAGTTAAGTTACGCGCAGCTCGCAATTGCATTCATTCGCTCGCTACTGAGAATGACGTAAGATTGTTTCGTACGAATGATCTCAAGGAACATGCAGTTCAGTATTATGAACAACTGCTCGGAACTGAGAACACCTCTATTTCCCCTTATTCAGTTGATATGATACAACAGCTTACCCCTTTTCGATGTACTGAGGTACTTGCTGAGAGTCTTTCTCGGCTTCCTTCTCTAAGTGATTTCAAAGCAGCGTTATTCTCTCTACCCAAGGATAAAGCCCCTGGACCAGATGGTTTCTCCACGGAGTTTTTCATCACGGCGTGGGATATAGTTGGCTATGATTTGATTATTGGAGTCCAGGATTTCTTTAAAACCTTTCACTTGCCAAGACAGGTTAACTCAACCGTACTTGCTTTGGTTCCAAAGCGTCTTGGAGCTGATAGGTTATCGGATTTTAGACCTATATCTTTCTGCAACACGGTTTACAAAATCATATCACATATTCTTGCTGCTAGACTCAAATGGTTTCTTGCTGATGCGGTAAAAGAGAATCAAACAGGATTTGTAAGTGGTAGACTTCTCTGTGAAAACATTTTGCTGGCAGCTGAATTGGTTGTGGACTTCCACAAGGATGGAGACATAAAAAGGGGTTGTCTACAGGTAGATCTTGTCAAAGCTTATGACAATCTGAACTGGGAGTTTCTCTTCAATGTCCTCCGAGCTTTGTGTCTTCCTCCGATATTCATTCATTGGATTCACGTTTGTGTTTCTACACCCTACTTCTCAGTCTCTTTCAATGGAGAATTAGCAGGTTTCTTTCAAGGAAGAAAAGGGCTTCGACAAGGTGATCATATGTCATCTGCTTTATTTGTTCTAGCAATGGACATTCTCTCACGAGAACTTGATGCTGCTGCTACACTTGGACAGTTTGGTTGCCATCCGCAGGGTATCAATCCATTAGTCACTCACTTGAGCTTTGCAGATGACCTATTAATCTTCTTTGATGGTCAGGCAGCTTCACTTGAATCCATTCTCACCATATTGGAAAGGTTCTATTCAGGTTCTGGACTTCAGTTGAATGCAGCAAAAACCCTCTTGTTTCTTGATGGGAACAATACTCAAGCAGCTTACCTCTTATCGGAGCGCTTTGGTCTAACACATGGATCACTGCCTGTTCGATATTTAGGCTTACCCTTGTTACCTCACAAGATGACTGCGTCTGATTATCATCCTTTATTGGACAAGGTAAGAGCTCGATTATCCTCTTGGTTGGTTAAAAAACTGTCTTTTGCAGGACGCCTGCAACTTATACAGTCAGTGCTATATAGCCTTGTGAACTTTTGGATTTCTATCTTTTCGTTACCAAAACAGTGCCTTGGTGCCATTGAGAGTATGCTTTCTGCCTTTCTATGGAAAGGAAATGCTGATAATACAAATGGGGCAAAAGTCTCTTGGGACTCGATCTGCACGCCCAAAGAGAATGGAGGGTTAGGACTTAAGCGTTTGCAGCCTTGGAATCAGGTGTTCACTTTAAAACTGATTTGGCTTTTATTCACTAGATCTGGTTCTTTATGGGTATCTTGGGTGTTTAAACACCTTATCAGAGGCAGGAACTTTTGGGCTCTTCAGTATAGTAAAGAAGGAAGCTGGATTTGGAGAAGTATTCTAAAGGAGAGGGTTACTGCTAGACCATTCATGGTGGCCAAGATAGGTAATGGGACTTCTATTTCCTTTTGGCATGATAATTAGACAGAGTTGGGGGACTTGCTTAGTCTTACAGGATCTAATGGCCCGCGTGTTATTGGAATCCCAAAGGATGCTACAGTCTCCGTTGCGCTACATGTCCTTCGTTTGCGCTCACCATCCAGGCGCCATCCTCTTTGGCGTTTGCTTCGATCACGACTGCCCACGTTACCAACATTGGATCCGGCAAAAGAGGACCAATTCCTTTGGAGGGTCTCTCCCACTACTTCTCCGATGACATTCTCTGCTGCAAACACTTGGGAAACATTATATCCATCGGGTCCCGCTCTATGGTGGACAAGATCGGTCTGGTTTTCTCGACGTATTCCGAAACATAGCTTCCTAATGTGGGTAATTATGAGAAATCGCTTGCCGACTAGGGATCGTCTTATCTCTTGGGGACTACAGATTTCTCCATTATGCCTTCTCTGTGGGTTAGAGAATGAATCTCACTCTCACTTATTCCTTTCCTGCCTCTACTCAGATCAGATTTGGTCCTCCTTTTTTACAGGCCCCAACCTAAGTCCTCCACAAGACTTCATGGATATTGTCTCTTGGGTGCGCCAACCTTCTACTAGTGCCAAACTAAATGTTATTTGTTCCTTGATTCTTCAAGCTGTTGTCTACGAAATCTGGGGTGAGAGAAATTCGATATGCCATGGCGGAATCAATCGACAACCGGACTCTATTACAGCAGTAGTAAGAAGGACAATACGCAGCAAGCTTCTTAGCTTGGACAACTCTTCTAAGCCTACACCCATTGGAAGCTCCTACTTATCTACCTGGTTTGGGTTTTCCCAACATTAGTCTTGGCCTCGACCTAATGTTTCGTAAACCTTCTTATAGTTTATGTTTGGTTTGTCTCATCGAGTTGTCTTCTCTGATCGCTGTACCAAACGTTTTTATTAATATATCTTAAATTAAAAAAAAAAAAAAAAAAAAATGAAGTATGCCATACTTAAATATAAAGCGAAAAACCAAAAACACACACAACATTTTGTTTCATACTATATAATCAATCGGAAAGTGTTGTTAGGTCGGTCTTATAACTCAAATAAGTGATAAAAATTTTACTAATCTGTTCTTAACATTTTAAAATTTTTATATAGCAAAATAACGACTTAGGAATTAACGATAGAAGAAAACTAATATGACATTACAAAATATGATATAAATTGGGTAAACAAACATGTCACATGTCTAAAATAAATAAGCATATATAGTTGTCTGTATATATCCCATGCATACTTAAGTATTCCATCCACCATGCCAACATTAATCCATGATGGCGACACAATCTAATTAAGCACTTGAAGCTTCACTACATAATATCAATTATAACCCTAGCCTTCGATACTTCTTTATACAAAATATATATATTATTTTGTCACACATGATCATATCTAAAACAAGACAAAACGATGAAACATTATTAAAAAAGTAAATAATATTATTAAAATAAAATATAAGAGACGAAGCCACACACACAAAAAAAGCGAATCCTGATGCGACGGTTCCCTTGGGCTGTCAAATATATCGTGACCAAAACCCGACCCGGTTTCAGCTGTCTTTAACCAATGATATACTGCCACGTATACAACTCACAGCACACGTAAGCTATCTCCGTCACCGGTAGACAACATGGGCCCTCGCTGCCATCTCTTCTCGAGACCAAATTGAGCTCATTGCCTTCTCCGTTAACTAACGCCGTTACTTATTTAACACCGTTAATAAAACTTTTCTTTCCTCGCCACATATAAATACCCAGAGAAGCTCTTGTCTCATCTCTTTCTCTTCGTCATAATTTTACAGTTAGAGAAACAAACAAAACAATACTTCGGAGCTCCGTCTCAGTCCTCGGGTGACCCGTAACCCGAATTCTCGCCCGTTTTCATTTCTTCGTTCTCATTACTATATTTATCTTCCGGGGAAAAATCTCTAGTAAAGAGTTTTGTTTTCTCGGAATCAGATTCAGGTCAGTACGAGTGTTGTTTGAGAGAAAATCCTCTTCTTCTTTTCGACTCTTTCTCAGGAAAAAGTTGAATCAGAGATTCGTACGTTGCTTATTTATTTTCTAGGAAAACAGAGATTGATCACTGGTTTAATATCGATTATTTCAAACTATTTTTTTCCGGTAAACAAAAATTTCACAGTGTTTGTTTTGTAGCCGTGCATTTTCCCTTGCTTTCACTTGAATGATTTTGATTTTAACAGATTCGATTTGTTCATTTCTCTTAAGTTTTCAAAAAATTTCTCCACATTGTAAGCATTTTCGAGAGAGATTGTCTCACTGAAGGGAAAAAATGTTGATAATAAATTAATCTTCATTCAAAACTTTCCCGGTATTTATTGTTGTTACTTTACTTTATGCTTTTGCTTGGCCGATTTTTTTCTCCATTAAAAGCTTTTAGTCATCTCAAGCAATTATTACGAATCACTGTCTCTGTAACACTACTAATCTTCTGTAGCCATTGATGGCCGTTTTATAGGTGTATAGACACAGAACTAAACCCCACTCGTGCCGGCGACAAAATCAGACGGAAAAAGCTAAAAAAATCTCTCAAAATCTATTCGCAGATATCGAAAACAAAGGTTAGTAACAAAAACAAATCCAATGGTTTTTTGCATTTGATATAAAAAACAGAGTGTTTCTTCCTCCAAAATCTTAGTAATTGCTGCAATTATTTATTATTATTATTTTACATTGTGTTTCGAAAATAGATTCATATATGTAGCTTTCATCTCTCGACACGCTTTAGATTGGTCCATCATCAAACAAACCCTAAAAATAGAAACCAAACTCTTTTTCTTTTTTCTGAACACGTGACTGTGAATACTCCATTTTCTTGTTAAACATTCAATTTTTTTCTTTTTCCAGTGATTTCAATAGCTTTCATACATATATTTTCTATTATTTTTTCGGTCTTGAATGGTGTTAAACACGAGGGAACCAGAATATATTATTTGATTTTTTAGTTAATTTAAGAATTTTGTTTCCCTTTAATTATCTAATTTTTAAAATGTCAGAAATTTCGGCTACTGCAAAAATGTTTCCATTCTTTCAACTTTTGTTTTATGTGAGATTGGGAGATGGGCATGAACATCATTTTATCACCAACAAAAAAAATCACAAAAACTCTTTAAAGTAAAATAAAGAATCAATTTTCTTTTATTATTGTTATATTTAAAATATAAGTAATGTGTATCCACAATATTCAGATGTTTAAATTTGCACAAATTATATAAAATTATATGCTTCACTGGGGTCCTATCCTCTGATCCCAAAGTTCTGATTTTAATATCTTTCAACACTTTTGTCTCCATCAAGATCACCATTAATTTGAACGTAGCTGAAATTATTATTTTATTCTAGTTATTTAGCATTGATTCTTTATTAGTTAAAACCACCTAATCAACTTTGTCAAATTTCTCTGTTTTTTCTCACTAGAAATATGATCTCAACAAGTTTGTCCTTTTGTGTTTGTGTCCTGCGTTTAGAAGAATAATGACAAAAGGATCCGAATCCATGTTGTAGTTTCTAACTAATCTGTTTACAAATGTCTTATGATAATTTCATCGTTTTTTAAAAATTAATTGTGTAGTACTTTGATTACGTAAGCTCAAAACCGGTGTTTTATGTCGGATTGTGGATTTATTAACACTAACTTGACATTTTTAATGCATTGATTACTAGAGGATTTGGTTGTGATGTTAAAGTAAAGAGACTCTGTTTCTTTTTAGGGTTTTATAGGGCTGAAAAGGCAGAGAGAACACAAAAAGAGGCAAGAAGATGTTCACTTGCATAGCTTGTACGAAAGCAGACGGAGGTGAAGAAGTCGAAAATGGAGCGCGTGGAGGCTCTACTCCCAATACTAAAGAAGCCGTCAAAAGCCTAACCACACAGGTCTCTCTCTCCCTCTCTCACTCAATCTCTCTTTGTTGATCCTTCTGCTTTATTTTCTGTTTTCACTTTATTTTGCTGCTTTTCGCTAATTGCCTTGCTAGTGAAACAAACAAAAACACAAAACGTATCTCACATGGAAAAGAGAGAGAGATAGAGCTATTTTATAATAAGAAAACGTACGGTTTTATAGAACTGATATTCGTTTCTTTATCTTAATAGTTTTTTTTCTCTCTTAAGAGTTGTGAATTCATTGGTATAGTGGTCACTGTTGTTTAAACAGAGATCTTACATTGATGCAACTTCACTTCAATTTGGAATCTTTCACCAATCTCTCTTTAATAGGTTTGTGTCAGTGTTTGTTTCCCCTCTATGTGACTTGGCATGAAAACACAGAAAACGACTGAAAAAATCTTTAAATTATGTGCCCAGTATCATTTTAAGAACAGTGGTTGCTTTAAAAGCTAATGGGGTCATAGATATGCCTTGATGAATATTGTTAATGAAGACTGATCTAAATATGCTTTACTGGATTCTTACCTAGACAGGAAATAAAGAAAAGTGTTTGGGGTGGGGCAAAAACTATTTTAGTAAATTATAAAGAACATATAAAACAAAAGAAAGTAAGTGAGGTCCCTTGTGACTTTGTGTTCTGCAGACTTAGAAGACAACATTAAATAGTTTTAGTTTATGTTAGATCTCCTAGCTTTTAATAAAACTTCTTTTTTACTTCGTTGGGCTACACGTATGCTTCTGTTGACGAATTTGGTCATGGCTAAAGGCCTGAAACTAACTATAATGTTTGTGAAAGCTTGTATTCAACATTTAAATGCGTGTGCTTTGATAAAAGATTAAAGATTTAATCCTTTGATGCTTATGCAGATCAAAGACATAGCTTTGAAATTCTCTGGTGCTTATAAACAATGCAAGCCATGCACTGGTTCCTCTAACAGTCCAATGAAGAAAGTACATAGACCTTTCCCAGATTTTGACAATGCTTCTGAAGGTGTCCCTTACCCTTACATGGGTGGAAGTGCGGCTTCCACTCCTGCTTGGGACTTCACAAACTCCTCTCACCGTCCAGCTGGAAGACCAGAATCAAGATGTACTTCAATCTATGGGAACGATCGAGAATCCATCTCTGCACAGTCTTGTGATGTGGTGCTTGAGGATGACGAGCCCAAAGAGTGGATGGCTCAAGTAGAACCCGGTGTTCACATCACATTCGCTTCGCTTCCAAGTGGAGGAAATGATCTTAAACGGATCCGCTTCAGGTATTCGAAACCTAACTTATAACAACTTCTATGTGTGTGTATCTTTGAGTTTTGTAGATCAGAGAATAGGTGAGTGTAATGTAATGTCTCAAGAGGTTTTAGTTTAGCTGGAAATTGCTTAAGACACCAAGTGCTTGAGATGAAAACTAAGAATTAGATGTGTCTTTGTTTTGAAAGCCGGGAGATGTTCGATAAGTGGCAAGCTCAAAGGTGGTGGGGTGAGAATTATGACAAAATCGTTGAGCTTTACAATGTACAGAAATTTAACCGACAAGCTCTTCAAACGCCTGCAAGATCTGAGGATCAGGTAAACACTTTTCTTCAGACAAGAACCTTTGTGAAATCTTTTCTTTTTAATCCAAGAAGGTAACACATGTTTATTGTTCAGTCCCAGAGAGATTCAACTTACTCGAAGATGGATTCAGCGAGAGAAAGCAAAGACTGGACTCCAAGACACAACTTCAGACCTCCAGGAGTTAATGTCCCACATCACTTCTATGGTGGCTCTAGCAACTACGGGCCAGGAAATTATCATGGAGGACCTCAAATGGATGCAGCAAGAACCACCACTTCTTCCAGAGATGAACCACCGTCGATGAGCAATGCTAGTGAAATGCAAGCTGAATGGGTCGAAGAGGACGAGCCTGGCGTTTACATCACCATCAGACAATTAGCAGATGGAACTAGAGAGCTACGTAGGGTCAGATTCAGGTAATAACCAAACATCTAAACCCTTTCATTGGTTTTGTTTTCCTGCTTAGAACGTTAACTGACCGGAATTTATTGGTTTTGAAACAGCCGGGAACGATTTGGGGAAGTGCATGCAAAGACGTGGTGGGAGCAGAACAGAGAGAGAATACAAACGCATTATCTCTAAGGCAAAAGAATAATTATGAGTCTCTCTACCAAAATCTTAATTAATTAATCTCTTTCACTAAACAAAACACTATACACATTTTGCTAATCTGTTTTTTTTTTTCATCTTAGCTTAAGATCTATACATAAATCAATGTTTTGAATCATTATCGATAATTAAAGCTAATTACATACAAGTATAACCATTGCAAATGATCAGTCAGATTGCTCATGCTTATTTTCCACACTTCATTTCATTAGGTATACTGTTTCCCTTGTTTGCAAAGTTCTCTCCAATTAGCAATGTGAGAGTACTGTTTTTCCTTGTTTGCATAGTTTTTATATCACGAGCTTACTACTTACTAGGCCAATACTCAATTTCTCTTCACTCTTTATCCAAACAGCAAAACCATTATTGAAGTGATCAATTTAGTTTGTTGAATAATTGGTCCAACATTAACTTCAACTAACTATCGTTTCAACAAAAAAGATATACACTCAACTTTGGTTGAAGATCTTGCAATCGTGAAGCTTTGGTTGTCCAATCGGCAGACAAAAATGAGAGATGTAAACCATAAGAAGCAGTGCGATCAGAGAACATGTATTATTTCCAATGTGTAACGGTTTATCGATCCATAAAATAAGATCTTTTGTTTATCAATATCTCGGTTTAAACCCAAG
Organism: Biscutella laevigata subsp. laevigata; assembly: GCA_900406315.1. Classification (NCBI taxonomy): domain Eukaryota; kingdom Viridiplantae; phylum Streptophyta; class Magnoliopsida; order Brassicales; family Brassicaceae; genus Biscutella; species Biscutella laevigata. The sequence goes on along the minus strand of OVAU01000085.1, from coordinate 8,388 downwards.
TTAGCTTCAGTGGAGGATGCCTTTAGGGTTGGTTCATGGCGAAACACCGCCAGGAGACATCCGCTTTATCGGAAAATTAGAGAGTGTATCACAGCAGCCCCGCCTCTCGTTGCAGACACTGACGACGCCTTTCTTTGGCGAAATTCCACCACATCCCCTCCAGGAGAATTCTCTACACATCAAACCCGAGCTGCGTTATCTCAGGTAGTACCTTTGGTTTCTTGGCACAAAGCGGTTTGGTTCTCCAATAGAATACCTAAGCACGCCTTCATTCTTTGGCTGTTACTAAGGGACCGACTGAGAACAAAGGATCGGCTAATATCATGGGGTATCCAAGTCCCTCCGACATGTCTTCTATGTAACTCAGGGTCGGAATCCAGGTCTCACCTGTTCTTTGATTGTGGTTATGTGCAAACCGTCTGGTCGAGTTTTTTCTCTCATCCTATGTTATCTCCACCGGTTGGGCTGGATCAGATTATTCGATGGTTGCTAGGTCCATTCCAATCAAATACTCTAAGGGATATTTGCAGGATAACAGTACAGGCAATTGTGTACTTCATTTGGCGGGAACGTAATGGAAGGCTTCATGAACGCTCCCCAACTTCCTCTAGCCAACTGGTTAAGCAAATAAGGCAGGTAATTAAAGGAAAATTGCTGGTTCTAGACAAACATGCGAGGTCTTCACCTCTGACCATGTCATCTGCTAAGTTCTTGGAGCTTTGGTTTACGTATGTAGACTATCAATAACATTCAATTGCTCTGAAGCTTTTGATTCTCTACATCCTGTCAAACTGTTTTTAATCGTAGTTCTCTTCTCCTGTTTGTATCGCCTTGATCTCTTGCTTTCCTTTGTAAGCATTGCAGATCCTTTGTATCTCTTTCGTATTTATATAAAGGTTCATTAAAAAAAAAAAAAAAAAAATATCTCGGTTTAAACGAAAATAAATATTATCGGTAGAGTACTTTATAGAATAAATATCATAAAATAGAGATGAAATTTGCTTATACAAAGTGGGACATTAAAAAATAAATATTGATGATGTGGGATAGCTATAATCTTTAATTTTAAAAACTTTTACAAATAAACATAAAGTAAATAATAATTCTCTGTAACATAAAGGAAAAAGAAGTAAACCGTTCTCCTTATCAAATTAGGATATTAAAATAACGATAAATACGAATCTTTGATGAAAATCAAATAACACTATCCGTGTCTATTACTTGAGATTATCTTTATCAAAATTATCAAATTAGGATATAAAAAAATATAAGGAAATTAAGCTAACAATATATATATATATATACGAATGAAATCAAATAACGTTTCCTAGTTAGATTTGGTTCAGGCGTGTTTGAGCTAATTCCGACTCTATAAATACCGAATCGTATGACCTCAAAAGAAACCATCTCATTCAACAAAGCAAAGTCACATAACTTTCTCTCTCTTTATCTAAACAAAGACATGGCTATCTCTGGTTCACAAAAGACGCTGCTCCTACTAGTCTTGGCCTTTGCATGCCTCTCCTCTTCAGGTGTAGAGGCATGGAGCTGGAGTTGGAGTAACGGGTCTGGTTGGGGCTGGGGATCCGATGGCTCAAGCAGCTCTAGCTCTAGGTCAAGTCCTGCCTCAAATAACTCAAGATCAGATTCTACTGGTTTTCGTTGGAGTTGGAGGTCAAGGTCAAGCCCTGGTTGGGGTTGGAGTTGGGGATCCCACGGCTCAGATAACTCATCAGGATCAGGTTCAGACTCTAGTAGCTCTGGTTGGGGTTGGCGTTGGAGATCCGACGGTTCAAGTAGCTCAGGCTCAGGTACAAATCTTGATGGTTCAAGATGGAGTTGGAGTTGGAATCCAAGGTCCGGCTATACTTGGAGCTGGGACTCAAACCATCACAATTCAAGCAATTCCGGTTCGACCAGTAAAGCGCCAAACAGTTCCGGTTCGGTTTCACACAATCAAACACCAAGAAAGATAGTAGTGGGAGGATCAAACGGATGGAAAAAAGGATTGGATTACAAAAACTGGACTATCAACAATGCTCCTTTCTATATAAATGATGTTCTTGGTAAGTAAATTTATTTGATTAAAATCTAGTTTTTTAAATGTGTGCTAATATATAATTTATGTGGTGTAGTGTTCAAGTACGACAAATCTGCCAAAAGAAGGAATAATGTGTATTTGTTTGAAGATCCATGGAGTTACAGGAACTGCAACATGAACAATGGGAGAAAGATTGGTTTGACGAACAAAGAATCTCAAGAAAGCTTTAATTTTACGCTTAGCAGAGTAAAGCCTTACTTCTTTGCATCAGGAGAGCATGAGGGTGATTATTGCAGAAACCATAACATGAAGTTCACTGTCTTCCCAATTCGTCACAGTTCTCATTAGAATCTAATTAGTCTTTTTTTAACTTGGCTTCTTTTTTTTTTTACATTTATTTTAGTGGTCTTTGACTTTGAGATACAGTTTTTTCATGAGTTAATTTATTAGACAATTCTTATTCAGTCTTTTTTCGAACCCAATATCTCTAAAAACTACTCTTGCCGTCATTAAAACCCTAAAACTTGTATCCACCGTCCTTAAGTTAGTCGCCGAATATGTTCAGAGAATGTTTCAATCCTCAAATACATCAATTGTCNAACATAAATTGTGTAATATATATATATATATATATATATATATATATATATATATATATATATTTGCTTAAATATCCTTAGTGCATCAATTAACCACCAAACTTTATATTCAAATTTTATCCTCATAATTGATAAAATCACGTTTAGTTAAATGGAATTTATGTTTAATAATAAAATAATTTTATCAGATTAAGATAGACATATTTTTATCAAATCTAAGGATTACAAATTACAATTAACAGTAATATCAATACATACGATAACTGTGCATTTATTTTATGTAACAATTTGTTTCCTACTCTTTAACTAAGTCTTAATTTGAAGAGTAATTAGTTTCCATTAAATAATGATGTATCTCTCGCTAGGACTATCAATTGGACAGATTTTATTTAAACAGTCCACGTCCAAATTAATTTAGACATGAATGATTATTACTGGACGTGGTCATAATTGAATACGATCATAATTTGTTTAAAATTATTCTCTTCAAATATATCTATCTGAATACGGACAACTCAATTGAAGGCCACAATACCAGCGTATGCTGTAGACATAACTCAGGTTCGTTAAAGACCTTTAACTAGAAAATTTAAGGAAAAATTAAAGAGTATAGGTTACCCGTTTCCCACTATTGGGAGAGAACTTGGTGAAACCGAGCCATAATAGATGAAGCTGGTCCACCAAGGTCCGAGGTTGCGACATGTTCCTGAAAATGCCGCGAATGAGCTTGAGAAGTTGGTCTGGGCCGGAGGTCACCAATTCTCCATGAAACCATGACTTTCTTTCTCTCAAGATGAAATATGCTTAACACTATATATGTTATTGAACTTGAAATCAAATAATTTACTCAAGAGAGAGGCTAAACAAGAAGAAAACACACATTCAAAATTAAGCAAACCAGTACAATATTAAAATTACAATTTTAAATGTCAATAGAAGAATTACCAAAACTTTAAATAGAGATAAGGCTCTCGAAATAAGGCACTACAAATATCACAGACTTAGCATCCAAACATAGGGAAAATGCTCTTGCTTCCAAGTCATAAACCACAAAACTTGGATTATCACCATACTCATCAAAAAGCAATAACTTCTTGTTCCTCAAAACTGCAACAGGAGTGGCTATTAATGGCCACATTTCATGGCTTACTAATAGACCAGCAGGACAAGTAGATAGTTCTAATGAATACATCTTCTCCCATGTCATGTTTGAACCATTCAATGTCCAAATGTCTTGTCTGCTTGGCCACTTCTTCTCTGATACACACAAACGATTATTCAGATTGCACATGATTATCCCACTTTCATCTTCTCCTTGTGTTGTGATTGGAGACTCTCGCATCACTTGAAACATTTCGGTGTGGCAATCGAAAGATAATATTTTTATACAATCACTCATATAGATGAACCAATGAAGTGATCCATCTACATATATAGGATTTTGTTCACCAACAATCCTATGAGGAGAAGATTCCACATACCTCCAAGTATTGATGTTGAAATCAAAAACTTCACAAGTAGTAGCACCTTCTAGCCCTAACTCAGACGAATTATGTCTTTACCAAACCCTAAAAATTCTGGTTCATATTTATCATACCTCCCAACAAGTTGTGTTTGAAGCCTTGCATGAGGAACTTCTCGCATCCATCTATTGCTTGGATTGAACACAAGTATAGATCCATGAAAGCTACAGATGCATATGAGGCCGTCACAACCTCTAGAAACATCATCAAAGGTGATTTCAAAAGTAAACTCCGGTCCAAGGTGAAGATCTTGATTAACCATCGAATCTAAAGAAGACAACTTTTCAGCTATTAGAAGCTCATCATCATCATCTTGATCTTGGATAACAAGAAAAGCTGGCTCTTGTGATTGCCGTTGAATCATTTGTCTCTCTTTGAAATATTGAGATTCAATCATCCTTTTCCATTCTTTTGACACTAACTTGAATCTGACCAAAGTCTTCACCGGAAGTCTCACGAGAATCTCTTCTGCTAGATCTGTCTCTAGCCTCATGCTCACCACATTGCTCATTTCTAGGACAAAAGGATCTTGGTGCTTTGGAGGAAAGGAAGTGGTGTATATTAGTTCTATGAGAAAATCTATTTTTTATTTGTCTATTTAAGTTTACATTTAGGATTGAGATGAAATGCTTATCTTGTTTTGCCTTTATATATAAAATCTTTCAAATTCTAATTTTATTAGTCAACTTGTGTGATTTGTATTTTTCTCATGACTTAGTTAAGTAATTAATATTTAGAGATATTTATCCTTATATGAGTAATTTCTTACTTAACAAAAACGGAAAATTCAATTAAATTCCACCACATCATATCTTTTATTGTTCAATTTTGCTTTTTTTCCAGAAATGATCAAAATTTCAAAACTTTTGAAAATATTTTGAAATTTAGTTTTACATACGTAAGAAAAATTATGACATGAATTGATTGCAAAGTTAAATATCTCTTTCTCATTTAAAATCGAATTAAGATAGTAAAAATGGGAAAAAATGGAAACATATATGTGTATATATGCTTTAACAATATAATTAGAACATAATTTTCAAAATAGGAAATCTGAAAAAATCCAAAAAGACTAATATAGCAGATACATATATGGTTTGACTAACGGAATTCACCGGAATTTCTTGTTTATTAGTTTTCTTGCATCACCGGAATTCACAATATTGTACCCTAATCTTTGAGACAGAGAAACGAAAAGAATTTGATATTTGGCTCTCTCTCTCACAATATGGGTTATATGCATTGGTTAGAGTTGTTACTTTATTTTTTGTTGTACAAATTTTTCAATAACTTTAACTCTTTACTAGAATTCAATGTCCAACATGAACATTTAACATTTAACATTTATATTCTAAACTAACCTTAACATTTAAAATTACAATAGCAATCCCCATATTCTATACCATGTTAAGTTCTATGAGGTTCCAACTCAAAACCAATTGGCCATGAGTGGATTGGCTCATATCACTTATATATTACCTAGGATCCCATACATATTTCCAATGTGGGACAATCTCCAACACCCCCCCTCGAGACAATGACCCGTCTAGCCATTAGTCTCGACAATATCCCATTCTAGAATCAGGTTAGATCGGCCGGACTAGCATTCAGCCGGACCGATAGGAAGATCGATGGGTCAAGTATAGTAGTGGGCCCAATCGATCTTAGTTTAAGTGGGAAGGTGTGAGCCTGCTCTGATACCATGTTAAGTTCTATGAGGTTCCAACTCAAAACCAATTGGCCATGAGTGGATTGGCTCATATCACTTATATATTACCTAGGATCCCATACATATTTCCAATGTGGGACAATCTCCAACATTTAACATTTTAGCTAAAAAATTATGTAGGTTATAATGTATAATATAATGTTGAATAATCCAGAGAATTATTCTGCTGTAAAAAATATTTGAGTGAAAATAATAAATAATATAATTAAACAATTATAATTTTTAATATTTTATAATCGTATATAATTTAGAAATATTATCGACAAACAAATTGTGTATATCATTTTTAAGTGATTATTTCGAAATATGTCAAAGAATATTTTTTTAGAAATCTTTATTTATGTATTTCATAATTTTTAAATCCTAAAATTAATCTTAAACTATTGTTACCACATTATTATAAATAGTATTATAAAGAAGTAATATGATTGTAACTAAACATTTTTCAAATATACAATGGTTTTTTATATATTAGATAAATTCTATTTTATTATAATAGATGATATTGATTGTCATTTTAAAAATAAAAATTATGACTGATAAATTAACTTTGTGTGGAATACTAATTTTATAAAATTCAAAATCAAACTAAAAAAAGAATATTAAATAGACATATACTGCGGTGGTAGTGTCTTTAGCGGCGTTGACGATGGTGACGGCGGTGTTTCCAACGATGATGGTGTCTTCGATGGTATAGGCGGTGTCTCTGGTGTCGGTGATGACGACGATGGTGGTTGTGGTTCCCGCGACGGTGGTGTTGTCTCCAATAATACCCTGTTATAATCCATCAAAATATATTCGCCAAATACATCCATCATAATCTGTTATAGTTTTGATAGGTCTGGACAACAACAGTTTTGACAATTCTGATCCATCAAAATTCCATCAAATTTTTTTGATAGATTTTGACGAATTTAGTTAAGTTATGTTTTCTAGTAGGAAAAATATGTTGACTCTCGTATGAATCATGATTTCTCGAGAAGTTATATTATTGATTATTTGGTTTGTATAGTTGAATGATGATCAATCCAAATGCAACGGCTTGGTGATAAATCTAAGTAGACATCTGAACATTGTTTGTTTCTATTTTTTCATCTGCATCGAAATGTATATTTAATTTGTATCGAAATGTATCGAAATGGAATTTGGTTTGTATATTTAATTTGTATTTACATCCAGAGGCATGTAGTTGCAATATATATATATATATAATGTAAATTATATTTAAATTAAACGATTTTCAAAATATTATTTTTGAAATTTATAAATTTGATTTTATATAAATCAATTACATTTAGTAAAATAATTTCGAGATATTTTTACAAAACATATATAATGATGTTTTCCGAAACATTGACTCACATCGTTTTAGAATCTTGTTTTTCTAAAAAATAATTTGATTTTATGTTTTTCAAAAAAAAAATGAATTCACTTTTTATAAAACTATGATATATATTGTGTTTTTCTGAAAAATTGATTTAATATTTTTGAAAAGAACATGAAATCATGATGTATAGAAATGTACATTCAAAACTCACTAATATACATCTTCAACTTTTGCATAAATTTTAAAATGAATATCAGATAGATTATACAAATGATTCATTTATTAATACTAAACGAACATCAATTTACAGTTTTACTTAAACCTTTTATTTGAATGAGCAAACAAACATGGTCAACAAAGTAAAAACAATGTGTAGTAGTTTATCGATCCATAAGATAAGATCTCTTGTTTATCAATATCTTGGTTTAAACGAAAATAATTATCGGTAGAGTATTTTATAGAATAAAATATCATAAAATAGAAATGAAATTAGCATAATATAAATTGGGACATTTAAAATAACATTTTTGATGTGGGATAGCTATAAACTTTAATTTAAAACAACTTTTACAAATCTTATATATAAAAGAGGAATGAGAGTGATTCTCCATTTGACACATCATCACTCCAAACTTTAACACATGTCATCTCTCCTCTACAATAACAATTATTAAAAGAATTTGTTATTAATTTTTTTTTTAAATATTCATTTAGCTCAAATGGTTTGTAGGCTCATTAGGTATTCTTGAGGTCAAGGATCAAATCCATGATTTTACATAAACATGGTTATTTTTTATTATCAAAACGACGTCGTTTTGTGTTTTGTTAAAACTCTTATACATTATTTATCAAAAGTTTGCAACTTTAAGACTTTTTTGGCAAAAAACTGAACTATTTTTATTTGTCTTATGTCTAAACGTGTTTCGTCGAGATAGTGTTTGTGATTGATTCAACCAAGACAAAGATGTTCTTAAGACATATTATCAATAGAAAGAATATCATTTAAATTTTCTTCAATGAAATAACTCGGATTTGCATCATAATTTTCAAAATAACAACATGATAAAACATGTTATTATTATGTGAACTCCACTAAGACCTTTGATTCAAGGGTTACATTGAAATAATACAACATAAAAGATAATTTTAGTTTTTTGGTATATTACCAT